>PVLD010012677.1:0-59158 GCA_004027595.1 Dinomys branickii | reverse complement strand
CTTAAGCTTTCTGCTGAGATTTGTTCTTCTGTCTTCCCTTTTTTGGGTATCAGATTCAAAATATTGAGCATTAGATTCCCCAGGCAGTTCAGCAGGCAAAGGTCTGCTGCAGAGGCTGCTCCAATGACTTTTCTTTGGGGGAATGTCCCTTAAGCTTTCTGCTGAGAGTTCCGCTTAAAAGGCTGTACAGAAGTTATTTAGCTACTCCCTAGTGAGAGACCTGGGTGAGGTGTGTGAGACCACTCCCCCGCCCTCCCAGGGTTCCCTGCAGGTATAGGAACGGATCTCCTCCCCCACTCCGTGATCTGGTCGCGAGCGCAGATAGCTCACCAGTTTTCGGAGTCCCTGCAGGCAGGAAGGTTCCAAGGTGCCAGTTTTTTGTGCTATGCTCACGATCCGCCACTCGCAGCCACTTGTTTCCTCGCGCTCTCCGGGTCTGGGGGAGGGAGCGGGATGCTCCGCTCCTAGGCTGCGCAGCCTGCCCGATGCGTGCGAAATGTGAGATTGCTGGGCGTTGCCGCTGCTAAAAAGCCGATCTCTGTCGGGAGTCTCTGGAAAGCTGCGCCGGCTCGGGAGGTGGGAGGGACCGAGTTACCTGTGGCCCCCAGGGCTCTCGGACCCAGCCAAGCCCCCTACCCGCGCGGAGCATCCCCGGCTCCCAGCGTCTGGGGCTTTCCCGCGTCTCGCCACGGCAGTTTGGGCCGCCCTACCGCATCTCCCCCGGCAGCTCAGAGAAACACGTTCAGTTTGATCTTCCCAGCCGAGGTCCCGGCATTCACGCTCGTCAAGTCTGTCTCGAGCTGGTGGTGTTTATCAAGGAGGATCGCTCCTTTGCTGCTCAGCTGGTCGCCATCTTCCCGGAAGTCCCTGTCAGTCCAGCTGACCAAGGTGATTCTCCAGTCTCTCACACCAAATCCTTCAGGTTTCCTTTGCCAGGCCACTCAGGTGTCTTTTGCATTTGTTGGTTCCTCACACCTCTGGCCATACTATTGTGGTCTCTTAAGCCCCTCTCATCCATGTGACTTGGTGTTTTCAGATTCTGGTAGCCAGCAGCTTCCACGTGTGCAGGGTTCAGCATCCTTAAGGCCTCACCTCCTTATCCATGCTAGGCTGATCATCTGCATACGAGCAGTAAGCTCTCCCCCCAGGGCCCTGGCCCCCTACCTTCACACCCTGGAAATCTTGTCTCCTTATCTCACCTCAGTGCCGGGGGTCCCCTCTGTGGGGGTCGCTTAGCCTAGGCATCAGTAGGTCCCAAGGATTGGCCTCTGGGAGCCCCTAACCTCACGTGGCCTTTGGTATTTGTGGTGTCAGAAAGACTGGCCCCTCGGCGCTAGCGATCCTCGTGGCCTCCTAGGCCTGGCCGCCATACATTCGGGGGCCAAAACCTTGCAAAAACGCGACCTCCATAACCCCTTTGGGCGTTCCAACGCGGCGCCCCTTTAGTTGTTTTTCATGAGTGTGAACATCGTTTAGTTTTTCCGGCTTTGTCTAGTCCTTGTCTTTGTCTTTTCCTTCTTTCCCTCTTGCTTTCTCCATGAGTCTCCCAGAGCTTGAGTAATCTTCCTTTGTCCTTTAGCCTTGCTTCTAATGTCTTTTGCTTCTTTTTTCCTCTAAATCCTTTTATATTTTCTCCCCTAAGGGTAAAATCATCCTATTGAGGGGATATTTACTGTGTATAATTTTCTGATTTTAGATTTTGTTATATAGCTATAAATCTTGTACTCATGGTTTAAGGTAGCAAATTAATAGTGACCACAGTTTGTCATTTACTAGACTATACTTGATGCTGTTATTATTGATTATACAACTTTAGCCAAAGTGACATAGTTGTGATCTGCTGTTCTTCCTTCTTTACCAATACTGAGATTATCTGATTGACTTATTCATAATACCACAGGCCAGCACCAAGGAACTGGGTCCTAGGCCAAATAAGCAGCATCTTCTCATCCCTGATAAACTGAAAAGGCAAAATCTTAGGACAGACCCAAGAGCCAAAACCCAGCTAGACCTAGCTTTGAAAAGCAGTCATTTTCAAGGAGGTCTCCATGCTAGTAACAATGCTACCTACCATAAGTAATTTATAAGCATCAACAACAGAAAACAAATTTCAAAAATAGAAAATGAAAAGACAAGACATGGAAGCAAGATGCAGCCCCAGACTTCCAGTTTACCCAACACAAATCCAGGGGTCGTTGAGGTGTAAGAAGTCAAAAGCCACCCAGCTAAACTTTCTGGAATGGTAGCAGCAGAAGAAAGCAGATAAGGCCCTAGCAGAAAAAAAAATCAAATAATTTTAGGGGTAACTAAGAGATGATGACCATAATGAAGGACACCATTAGTGAATCTAGAGTAGATACAGTTAAAAAAAAAATAGAAGAACTTAGAGAAGTGATGGAAACTATAAACGTCCAACATAGGAAAGAATTAAATTCCACAAACAGATTCAGACAGATATCCAGGAAATTAAAAATTCTGCTGAAAGTATATGCAGCAGAATCAACCAATATGAGGACAGAATATCATCTAGAAGACAGGTTTGAGGTTAGTGATCATCAAATGAAAGACATTAAAAATAACAAGGGACCATGAAAAATCAACCTGACAGCTGCTAGATAATGCAAATAACAACATAAGACTGGTAGGAATAAAAAAATTGATAGCATAAAGCACACAAAAAACTTGCTCACATAAATGATAGAAAATTTCCCAACCATGAAAAGAAGAATTTGACATATAGTAACTGAGGCATACAGAAATCCAATTAGTCATGATCAGATTTTTAAAACTACACCCAGGCATATAATAGTCAAGATTCCATAAATTCAACACAAGAACAGACTATTAAAAGCTATTAGAAAAAAACTATTCACCTATAAAGAAAAGCCCATCAGTATTACAGCAGACTTTTCAGCCTAAACCCTTAAGTCAAGGAGAGCTTGGAGTAAAGTATTTTAAATCCCTAAATGAAAACAACCTGCAACCCAGACTGGTTTACTCTGTAAAATTATCTTTTAAAATCAATGGAAAAATAATATAGTACCATGATGAAGAACACCTGAAGCAATTCATGACCACCAAACAAGCACTCCAAAAGTTGTGAAGGATATTTTAGAAAAAGACAAGACATCAATTGCATGAATCCCAACAAAATGAATCCACCTGGCAAGACAAGCAAACAGAGGGGAAAGAAAGGGAACCAACAATAGGAAAACAATATAAAAAGGATAAGTCAATAATATCAGTTGTAACCATCAATGTAAATGGTCTCAATACACCAATCAAAAACAGACTGTCAGAATTGATCAAGAAATAAGATCCAAGAACATGCTGCATAAAAGAAACATTTAACTCAAAGACTGAAAGTCAAAGATGGAAAACAATACTCCATGTGACAGGAAACCAGAAAAAGTAGGGGTAGGTGTTCTGTTTGCAGACAAAATGTATTTCAAGGCAAGACTGATCAAGAGAGACAAAGATGGTCACTACATACTTAAGGGAACAATCCAAGAGGAAGAGAGATTAAAAATATATCTGCACGAAGTACCAGTGCACCTAACTGTATAAAGCAAATGTTAATGGACATGAAAAGTCAAATAAGCACTAAAACAATTGTTATGGGAAACCTCAATACCCCACTGTTAAAAGTAGATAGATCAGTTAGACAAAAAAAAAAAAATCAGACTGAACACAATCGTTGAACAAATGGAATTAGCAGATATCTACACACTGCTTTCCCTCCACAACAGAATACACATTTTTAGCTGCACCCAGTATTTTCTCCAGAATAGGCCAAATACTAGCTCTTAGAACACGCTTAAGTAAATACAAAGAATTGAAATTATTCCATGCATATTATCAGATCATAATGCAATAAAATGAAATCAATTTACAAAAGAAACCACACACACAATAAACACATGGATATTAAATAACACCCTCCTGAACAACCAGTGAGTCACAGATGAAATTAAGAAATTGGACAGCTTCTACAATTAAGTTATAAGGCCAGTACAACATACCAGTACTTAAGGGACACAATTAAGTCAGCCATACAAGGAAAACTTACAGCAGTGAATTCCCACATCAGAAAAACAGCAAGATCAAATAAATAACTTAATGTTGAACCTCAGGCTTCTGGAAAAGAAAAGCAAGTGTTATGGTTTGTGTCTGCATGTCCCCCCAAATCCTCAAGCAGTCACAAGACCACTTCTAGGATTTGTGATTGATCCATGATCCAGAGCTGGGATTATGGGTGTTAGTGCTACACCTGCCCTGGGCTTGGTAGTCTGCATATATGTAAGGGAGAGAAAGAGGCTACTGCCACCATGCCTGTCCTTTTGCACTTGTTGCTTTGCTGTGTTCTGCTGCCCTGAACTGTAGCCCTTGACCATGTCCACTCTGCCTTACAGCCAACTGAGTATGGACTGAAACCTCCACAAACTGTAAGCTACATAAACCTTTCCTTCCTTAATTTTGGGCATTGGGTATTTTGTCCCAGCAGTGGGAGAAAAGTAACCAAGACAGCAAGTTAAACTGAAAGTTCAGACAATGGAGGGAATTAGACAAGAGCAGAAATTAATGCAACTGTGATTAAGGAATAAAAGAATGAATTGAAGAGTTGATTCTTTCATAGATTAAACAGAGAAACCCTTAGCCAATCTTATCAAAAAAGAAAAGACTCAACTCTGTTCAATTAGAAATAAAAAGGTGAAATCCCAACAGATCCTGGAAACAGATCAATACCTACTTTGAATACCTGTACTCTAATAAAATGGAAAGCACAGAAAAAATGGACAGATTTCTGGATCCATATGAAGTACCAAAGCTGAATCAAGAAGATACAAAAATTCTACATAACCCAATATCAATGAAAGTGAAGGCATATACTACCACCACCAACAACAAAAAAGTCCAGGTCCTGACAGAATTCCATAAGAAATTTAGAGAAGATCTAATGCTATTACTCTTCAAAATCTTGCATAAAATTGAAAGGGAATCAATACTCCCAAACATATTCCTGTAACCAAGCATTATCCTGACAGCAAAACCAGAGAAAGATCCAACCAAAAAGGAGAACTACTGGCCAATGTCCTTAATGATCATAGATGCAGAAATCCTCAATAAGATACTGGCAAACAGAATCCAGCAAGTAGTCAAGAAGATTACACAGCATGACCAAGTGGGATTCATCCCAGGAATGCAGGGATGGTTCAACATATGCAAATTAATAAATGTAATACACCACATTAACAGAACAAAGGACGAAAACCACAGGATCATCTCATTACATGCAGAAAAAGCATTTGACGAAGTCTAACACCCAGTTATGGTTGATACATTATGTCAACTTGGAAAGTCTAGAGGTTTGGCTGAGTGATTCAGCAGGAAGCCAGGGTGCTTACTTTGTACACATCCTGAGCCTGTGGAAGAGGAGAGTATGGAGACTGTGTGAGAGCTACACGGCCCCTGGGTGGGGGCAGGCTGTTTACAAGGTAAGGGAGAGAAAAAGGCTGCTTGCCTGTGATTCCTCCCTTTTGCTCCGCTTGTTTTGCTGTGCTCTGCTGCCATGAACAGTTTGCCCTCTGCCATGTGCCACTCTGCCTCTCAGCCAGCCATGTATGTACTGAAACCTCCACAAACTGTAAGCTAAATAAACCTTTCCTTCATTTTGGGTGTTGGGTATTTTGTCTCAGAAATGAGAAAAAAGTCACCAAGACACCAGTCATGATGCAAGCCCTACAGAAAACTAAAAGGTCTTTGTATCAATCTAATAAAATCCATCTATGACGAATTACCAGCCAACTAACATCATACTAAATCATCAAAAACTGAAAGCTTTCATTCAAATCAGGAACAAGACAAAGATGTCCACTATCACCACTCTTATTAAATATAGTTCTGGAAACATTAGCCAGAACAGTTAGACAAGAGAAAGAAGTAAAAGGAATAAGGATAGGAAGGGAAGGAGTTAAATTATCATTGTTCAAGGATGACATGATACTCTACATAGAAGGCCCCCAAAACTCTACCACAAGACTCCTACTAGATTTAATAACCAAATTCAATAGCATAGTTGGGTATAAAGTCAACACTCAGTCAACAGCTTTCCTGTACACAAACAACAAATTCCCTGAGACAGAAGTTAGGGAAACACCTTTCACAATAACATCAAGAAAAATGAATACTTAAGAATCCGTCTGGTAAAGTAAAAGACCTTTACATTGAAAACTACAGTACTCTGTCTGATCTGATGAAAGGAGATAAAAGAGTTGCATGTCAGAAAATGAAAAGATACCCCTTGTTCTTGGATAGGCAGAACCAATATAATGAAAATGACCTTACTTCCAAAATTGTTACACAGATTTAATGCAATCCCAATCAAAATACCAATAGTATACCTCACAGAATTAAAGAAATCAATCCTAAAATTCATTTGGTATCAGTAGAGACCTAGAATAGCAAAAACAATTGCAGGCAATAAAAGCAAGGCAGAAGGCATCATAGTCAATTGTAAACTATCCTACAAAGCTACTGTGATAAAAACAGCATGGTACTGGCAAAAAGAAAACAGACTCAAAGATCAGTAAAACAGAATAGACGATGTAGAAACAACTGCAAACACAGTCAGCCAACTTATCTTTGACAAAGGGCCCAAACACTTTCACTGGAAGAAAGACAGCCTTAATAAATGGTGTTGGCAAAACTGGCTTTCCACATACCAAAGATTAAAGCTAGAGCCATATCTCTCATGTGCTAAACTAAAATTGAAACAGATGAAAGATCTAAATTTTAAAAAAGAAATAATTTGCTGAAAGATAAGTTAAATTCTTAAAGACATATGTGTAATCAAAGACTATGAACAAAACCCCAAACACAAAGAAAATATTACAAACAATCAATAAGTGGGATCTTATCATACTAAAAAGCTCTTGCACAGCCAAAGAAACCACCACAGAGGTGAAAGAGACAACCCACAGAGTGGAAACGAAATTTCCACCTAGTCCTCAAACTCAGGACTAATATCTAGAATATATAAAGAACTCAAAAAAAAAAAAAATCAGATGCCCAACTTTAAAGACCCAATCCAAACATGGGCATCTGAAATGAACAGATACTTCTCAAATAAAGAAGTACAACAAATAAGTATATGAAAAATGCTCAACATCACTGGTCATTCAAGAAATAAATTAAAACACTGAGATTCCATCTCACTTCAGAAAGCATGCCTGTCATTGAGAAATCAGCCAACAACAAATGCTGACAAAGTTGTGAGGAAAAGGGAATTGTCTCCACTCTTAGTGGGAGGGTAAACCAATATGGGAATCAGTGTGGAGATTCCTCAAAAAACAAACTAGAGGTTCCATTTGATGTAGCTCTTCACCCTCTTTGCATCTTTCCAAAAGGTTTCAAAGCATCTGTTGTGCCTTGTGTTTATATGTCCCCCCCCAAAGCATCTTGTGGTCATAGATGGGCTTTTTTAGAGGTGCTGGTTCAGTGCTGGCATTAAGAGTGTGTGGACTGTGTGACTGTTACATTGGCCCACTGACTGTTTTACCACCTCCCTAATCCTGCTAGTCTGGATAAGGTAGAGGGGGCAGGAAGACCCCCCTTGCTTGCTTTGCTGCCTTCTGCCCACCATGAACTGTTTCTCTGCCGTGCCACCCTGCCTTAGGGGCAGCTGATCATGGACTGAAGCCTCTACAGATTGTGAGCTAAACAAACCTTTTCTCCTTTAAACCTTGGCTCTCTGGGTATTGTGTCTCAGCAATGAAAAAAAAGTAACTAAGATAGCATCATATCATGGCAATATATACACACCCATGTTTATAGCAGCACAATTTATAATAGCTAAATCTTGGAAACAGCCCAGATGCCCATCAAGAGATGAATGAATAAAGAAAATGTGGTTTTTATATACAATGAAGTACTACTCTGCCATAAATAAAGGAGGATAAACTTGAGACATTTTTAGGTAAATTTACGGATGCATCTTGAGACCATACTTTTAAGTGAAATAAATCAGACACACATGTTTAAATATCACATTGTTTCTCTTGTGTTAGAAACCAAAAGCACAAATAAGGACCAAAATGGATGATAGATTTTGGAACATAGGAAGAAAGTGGTCAAATGGGAAGGGGAACAAGGGAGGACGAAGTGGGAGGGAAAGAAGGATAAAAAATAGAATTAAGATGTGTTATGTACATGCACCAACTCCCCATGATGAATGTAATCATTATGTACTACATGCGTATACTAATAATTAAAAGAAAACAATGTGAAAAGCTTATTAAAGGTGGGTAAAAATCTGAATGGACACCTGACTAAGGAAGATATACACGTGGCAAGCAAGCTTATGAGAAAACGTTCTTATGTCATTAGGGAATTGCAAATTAAAATAGAAGATAGCAGCACACCCGTCAGAACGCTGAAAATCCAAAACACCACATGACAGTAAGGGTGTGGAACCACAAAAGTCATTATTGCTGAGAGTGCATAATGGTGTGGTCACTTGGGAAGACAGCTGGGCAGTTTCTCAAGTAGCTAAACATATCCTTGTATTACATTATCTGGCAATTGCACTCCTTGGATTTACACAAATGAGTTGAGACCTTAGGTCTATACAAATGGATGTTTTCATTCATAATTATCAAAACTCAGAAGCAACCAAGAGATCCTTCAGTTGATTAATGGATTAACAATGGTAAATGCAGACAACAGAATAGTAGTTAGCATTAATAATAAAAGAGTACCAAGTTGCCAAAGCTAACACAAGAAAAAAATCTGATAGCACAATATCAATGAAATTGAATTAATAATTTACATCTTCCCCAAAAGAAACCTTCAGGTCAAATGGCTGTACTAGAGAATTGTATCAAACAGTTCAGTAAGTAGTAATAACACTATGACTCTAACTCATTGTATCTGAGGACAAGATTACCCTGTTACCAGGACCAGAGACACAGTATAAATCTGGCATATATAAAATGGAGAATACATCATAGGGTTTATATGAGGAAGTCAAGAAATGCAGTGTAACATTCATAAGTCAAACAATTCACCATATTAATGTAAATAATCAGATGGTAGTATCAATTAAAAGTAGAAAAAGCATCTAATAAAACATAATAAAAATTCTCAAGCCCCAATAGGAGGAACTTCGCCAAACTGATGTTAAAGCTAATGGTGAAAGAATGAGAACACTTTCCCCATAACAGTGAGGCAATGCTGGTAATTCTAATGCTCCCTATTTAATTTGCTCCTGGAGATCCTACTCAAAGTGTGTGTGGGGGGGGGGGGGAAGAAAAACATAAAGACTGGAAGAAAAATTGCCTATATTTGCAGATGACATGATTGTATATACAAAAATCCTAAGGATTATACCCCTCCAGAGTTACCAGAATAATCACATCAGGTTCAAGAAGAAAATTGATGTCAAAAATCAACTGTATTTCTAGATGGTTAGACAGCAAATGGGAGCAAAGCTGTCTGTACCCCAGGTGTCTAGGATGAGGCCACCTGCCTCTCATGAGCATGGCAGAGCCCCACGAAAAGTGTGCACAGCTCAGCAAGCTGATGCATATAGTGACCTGACCTTCATGTGAGATTATAATAGTTTTCTCTTGTTCCCAAGTTGTGCTGTTCTGCTAACAGATTAGATATTCTTCCTGTCCCAGATCCTACCCTCCCCTTAAATTCCCTGTGAACTTACTCATATGCTGGTTGTATAAATAAATGTGCTGCAGGTGCTGGGCAGTTCCTTCTCTCATCAGGAGAGTGCTCCCCACCTGACCTCAGCTTTCTGCCTCTTGGTTCTTGTTTTCCTCATCCCCACTGTCCTCCAGCCCAAGTTTTGAGAGCTATGCTGGAGGCACAAATCATTGGAAGATACAATGCCAAATATGAAATATGAACCCTTAAGGATAAATTTAACAAGTATATGAAAGAACTAACATTTTATGTGTTATACATGAAAATATTTTTCACTGAGAAAAAGCAATGCAAATTTGATCAGGAAGATTTAAAATCCCGAAATCAATCAGGAAGATTTAAAATCCCCAAGTCAATCACGCAACCAATCTGTCTCCCTACCTATCTATTCCAGTAGGCCTTTTTTCAGACATTGACAAACTGATTCTCAAGTTTCAATAAAGATCCCAGCATCATACAGTATAGAAATGCTGATCATAAACTGCATATGGGAATACAAAGAACAGCAAACACAATTTTGAGAAAGAACAAGTTTGGAGACATCGTATCCCATTTTAAGTGTGACTATAAAGCCGTAGAAATCCAGACTCTGCAGTGATACTGACAAAAGGCTGGATGCGAATGTGTGGAAAAAAGTGAGAGTGCAGGACTAGACCAGCACAAATAATGGATTTTTGACAGATATGCAACAGTAATTCAATACAAAAAGGTATTCTTTTCAGCCTTTGGGATGAAGCGATTGGACACCAGGGACACTGACATCCTGGCATAGTATTACCATGTAAAGTACGTAGTACCATGTAAAATGGCATAGTATTTACCATACACATTGTCCTGAATACTTTAAGCCATCTCCTACTCATTTAGAGCACCTAGTACAATGTAAGTTCTATGTAAAGAGGTGTTATGCTGTATTGTTCAAGGAATGACACCAAACTTGCATGCATTTGGTACAGGTGCATTTTTTCCATTTTCATCCAAGGCTGGTTGAGTCTGTAGATACAGAACTCATGGATACAGAGGCCTGATGATTCAAAAATGAGTTCAATAGGGACGATCAATCTACTTTTAAAATGTGAACACTACAAAACTTCAGAAACACAATATCTATGATCTTGAGTTAGACAGTTCCTAGATGTGACACCAAAGGATGAAACATTACAGAAAACTGATAAACTAGATAAATTGAAATTGAAAACTTTTTCTCTGAAAAGAAACACAGGGCAATGAAAAGACCAGCAAATATTTAAAAATTTTGGCTAATTATCCAGCAAATGACTTGAATCTAGAATGGACAGCCATCAAATGCAACAGTAAGAAAATTCAGTTTTGAAAAATACACAAAGGATGTTCTAGAATACACAAATGTCACAGAAAAGCCCATTTTTGAAAAATGGACAAAAGCTGTAGAGTCACATTCCACAAGAACACCTATGCCAGACAAGTACATGAAAGATGCTCAAGGTCAAGATGCTAAGAATCAGCAGCCATTAGGGACCTGCAAATTCAAACATGAGATGCTGGGCATGGTGGCGCATGCCTGTGGTCCCAGCACTGGTAGGGGTGAGAGACAGGATCACCGTGAGTTTAAGGCCAGCCTGAGCTATGTAGTGAGTTCAAGCTTAGTCTAAACTACACAGTGAGACCCTGTTTCAAAGACACAAAGAAAATATTCAAACCATGAGACAATGCCACTATATAACTATGAAGATAGAGGGTGTACACACACACACACACACGCACACACACACACACAATTTTTCTCACATATACAGTAATACCTCACTTCATAAATACTTCTGTTCACAAACAAAAGCATTCAGCACAATTTGGTTTCCACTCACAAACTGCATTGGGTGACAAACATGGTGACATCCTCCTCACACAAGCACAAATGCAGCCATCTTTCCCCAGATCACAAACTTAATTAAGTTCATAAACCAGGGTACTGCTGTATGTTTACTGTAATGCCAAATACACGGGCGGGTGTGAAAACAGCTGGAGTTCACACATTGTTGATGGGAATGCACACGTCATGGCGGCTCCTTTAAACAATCTTGCAGTTTTTCATAAAGTTGAACCACCACTTACAGCAATCTCTAGTATATTTACCCTAGAGCAGAGGTAGTGAACCTATGGCATGTGTGCTGCAGCAGACTGTTTGTAAAATCCGTAGACCTAGTCACCAAAGTTAAGTTACTTTCACTATATATGTTAAAAAGGGTTATTTTCTAAAAGCACAATATTGCCACCACTAAGACGGCTAAAGGTTAAAAACCCAGGGCTTAGTGTCAGTAGGAACATGAGATGCGCATACCCTTGCGAGCACACAGTGACATAAGCACTTTAAAGAATGGTTTGGCTGTTTCACAGAATTATGTGTGCATTTTCCCTGTGATCAGCCCATTTTATTTCTAGACATGTATCTAACACAAATGGAAACAGGTTTAATTAAAAAAAAACTTGTATGTTAGTGTTGATAGGAGTCTTATCCACAAGTAGTCAAAGCTGTAAACCACCCAGATGGCTCTAAGGTTGGAGATATCCTTAAAACAGACCACTTGACAGTAAAAAACAATGAACTATTGCTCTGTGCAGCAACATGAAGGAATCTCAGAGAAGACTGATTGTATCTACAAGCGTTTCAAGATTGGACGGTACCAGCCCTGTGGGGACAAATCACAGCAGTGCTCTCCCTGGGGCGGGAGGTGTGAGGACCACTTGGGGAGCAGCATGGAGTAACTTCCTGGGTGGTGGTGATGTTCCACATCAGGATGGGGTCCATGTGGTGGGTATAGACATTTATTAAAACTTAGCACATTGTACTCTTCACGTCTATATTTTTCATTGTAATTTTTACTTTAATAAAGTGTATGGTCAGTTTTTGAGAACATTCTGGGATACCTAAATCCAGGGAATGGATATATTTGTACCTGGAAATGACTGTCTGTTTGACTCAGTCACATCAAATTTTAAAATCAGCCAGACCTATTCGTGGAGCTGTGGGCCTCAGCAGCTTGAGACCAGCAGTTACCTTCCAGAACCACAGGAGAACAAGATGCCTGCACCTCCTTCCACTTGTCAGTCCAAGTCTCTTTCCTTCTCATTTCCCTTGGGAACATGCACACTGTGCTTTCCTCTAGTGATGGCAGTAAGAGAAACCAGTTTGGAAACTGGATGTGAGTATCTTTTATCCTTACCACGCTGTTTCAGGACTCACAGCAGAGAGGGCTGGAGTGGGGAGAGAGCCCTATAACCTTACCCAGATAACTACACAGGCAAAATGAGTAACACCTGTTCCTCTGCACTCTGCAGTTGGACCACTTGTCTAGACTGTCTATGGGACCACACTGAATGATACCTGGATAGTAAAACATTGAGGTTTGACCCTCGGCTGGTTTACACATAGTCCTTTACTAAGGAGAGAAGGCTACTGTACTTCAGCTGTCTAACTTATATTGTTTACCATCTCATTCCATCTAGTAGATGAGACAGGCAAGCGTGTTTCCCCTGGCAGAGCAAACCGAGAGCACGCACATCACAGGAAGAATGCAGCTCCCGGTCCTAATCCTGGGCTTTCCCTGGATTACTCATTGCTCCGATGGTATTTTCTCCAATCATAAATGTTTCTAAATGTGAGACTTGCTCTCCTGAATTCACAGAACACCCCCCCCCATGTTTGAATTACTTATTCCCAGTAAAGACTTCAGTACAGTAGCAATCTCCTGGTCTGTTACTGTCCCCCCTGTCATGAGCTGGTCTCACCTTGGTCAGGACTGTTGTGACCCGGAGCTTCCCTGGTCTCTGGGACAGACCTGTCACCCCTACTGTGGGCAAAGTTGTCAGCTGTGGTCTCCAGGTCTTGTCTCGGTAAAATGACACACATATCTTCATGCTAGGAGGAAATCAACTGCTCCACCGCCCAGCTAATGGAGTGGCTCCTCCTTGGCTGAGAGGAGATGCAGCTGCCTCATCTGTATTAACCTCATCAGACTTAGCACTGTACTTTTTATACCACAGAAGCCACTTAGGATTTAAGGTTTATCATAAATAAGAATGTCTGATCCAGACGCAAGATATGGTTCTCTGAGAGACTGCTTGCTAACATGTGCAAGGCAACAAGTTTGAGTCCCAGCACCACCAGCAAAAAAATCCATCAGTCAGAGCCCAGGGGCGGCTTCCGCAGCATCAGCTGTTCATAATTATAGCTGCTCAGCTCCTTGGCAGACATTTAGGCAGTGATAGTGCAGACCTGTAAATTATTGATCAAATAAGCTCTGTGTAATTTCAGTCTCCCCTAATAAAACAGTTGGTCCATAATGAAGAAATAACATTTCCAGTGAGCACTGATGCAGGGCAGTGTTGTAGCAGATTATAGATGACTGCACTGGGACAGCAGGCACGGTCAGCGGTCCAGGGTTAAGTGTTAGACTGTTTTCATCTGTCAGGTTGGGAAGTTACAATGGTCATCAGTTGGAGGATACATTAAATACTGGATATTGGCTAGGAAACCTGTTTTGGTCTTTGTGTCCCTTTAAACTGGCTGATTACACAGATATGTGAAGGGTAAATAATGTAAGTTTTCAAATATATTTGTCAGCATCTTTTATACCTTAATAATGTCAGGATACACAAAAGAGCTACCAATGAAAACATGCCTGAACCACCGAGGCAGACTGTACCGTGTGTCTACTATGTGCTCAGGGCCGATGTGCATTAGAATGTGCTGGCACACCTGCAACCCACACACTGTTGGGGATGGAGGCTGGAGGACCACAAGTGTAGGCCCATCCTGGACAACTTAGTGACTTACCAAGACCCTGTCTCAAAAATAAACAGGAAAGAGCTGGGGATGTAGCTCAGTGCAAAGGCTCTGGGTTCAACCCCCAGTGCTGGGAAAAAATGTGTTTTATTTAACAAAATAAGGGCGGTGGATGAGGAGAGAAATTATTCAGGCCCAGAGAGCATCTTTAATTTGTGTTACCTTTGCCCTCTGAAGAGGTGGCTAACTGTTCCTGCTACCGCCACCCAAAACTAAAATGGAGCAGAGCTTTTCCTCCCTCTTTCCCTGAATCTCGCCGCAGACACATTTGTACCCATCACACAAGCACACAGGAGGCAAGCGCCCTTCTGACGGGTTCTCAATGTCACTGTGAGCCTTTGCTGCAAGCACTGCTGGGCAGCTTCCCTCCTGAGCTTCCTCAGCAATGGACCTTGCAGCTGCTGGCCTGATGATCTGTGCCAGTTCTGCAGCACATACTCTGGAACTGTGATCCTCCCGTGGGGTGTCACCTTTGGGAGGAAGCTCCTTGGGAATACGCCAGAGAGGACAGCTCCAAGAAGCTATAATCTGGATGTGAACAGGGCCACAACACTACTCAGAAGGAGCACTACCCAGACAGATGGCTGCCATCAACACATCCAATAACCAGTGCCAGAGAGGATGTGGGGAAAAGCAACCCTTCTACATTGTTGGTGGGAATGTAAACAAGTGCAACCTCTATGGAAATCAGTATGGAGGTTCCTCAAAAAACTACAACGAGAGATCGCATTTGACACAGCTCTTCCTCTCCTAGGTATCTTCCCCAAAAAGTTAAAATCATCATATTACAGGGATATATACATATCCATGTTTATAGCAGCACACTTTATAACAGCTAGATCTTAGAAACAGAGTACATGTCCATCAATAGAAGAATGGATACAGAAAATGTATTTATACACAAGGAGTACTATGCTGCCATAAAGATAAATTTGAGGTATTTGTAGGTAAATGGATGCAACTTGAGGATATAATGTTAAATAGGACACATAAGCTTAAGTATCACCTGGTTTCTCTTATATGAGAAATGTGATGTATGTGTATGTATAGATATACACACACACACACAAACACAGAGCAAAATAGAGACAAACAGGAAATAGGGAGAAGTTAAAATACTTGCCCAAATTACATTATATAAAAACATTTCATGTAATAAAAATATTTCAATGCTTGCTAACTTGTTTCATTCATATTAGTTATCTTTGTTGAAAAGAAAATTTGTGTTATCTGTTTTTTGTAGTATTTTTAGTTTAGGTCTTGTACTGAGTAACTACTCTGAAGATAACAATATAGTTATTTATTCTCTTACTTCATTATGAAAGTTTTCATAAAATGATAAAAAATAAAAAATAAAATAAATAAATTTTAAAAAAGTAAAACCCGATTGAGAACCTTTGCATGCTTTCTTTGTGCAAGATGGTACATAAGCCCCTGTGTCTCCTGGAATCACATTTCTCTTGTGGATTCCTGTTCACGGATACATAATGGAATGTTTTTACTCATGCTAATTATCCTTATAAAAGTCTGATTCACAGGCCCTGGTCACTGCAGCTAGGACTTAGGAGAGCTTTTTCCCTTCCTTATCAATTCTAGCTTTTGCTATATAATGAAACTAATTCAAATACTTTAGCACAAGTAGGAAGCATAAATAATAAAAGAGCACTAAGTGCTGGGCCCTGAATTAAATTCCAGGCAGCAGTATATTTAATTTGAAACACTGGAAAGAACCCTTACTCTGATAGGGAGATATGGAGACACAGTGTTCAAGTACACTTGGACTCTAGGTCAAAAACCAAGCATTCTCAAAGTTTGCTATTTAAGACTTAGTAAATCTTTCATGATACGCTACTCTTCTTTCCATAAGGAGGTGTCAGAGTTGCTGCTGTCTGTGGCTGGTGGTCAGTATTTTAGGAGGAGGAAAGGTACCCTTAAACATGCTATGATTTTGGTTTTATCCACTGGACTTTGCACTAACCTGAGGAAATCCCCTCCCCTGTCCAGCTAGTCTCCTTGCTGCACCAATCCTGACCTTCCTGCTCCTGACCCTCCTTTAAATCCGAACACACCAGCTCCTCCTTATCTCCACCTGCCACTCTTTTCCCTTGTCCTTGCTTAAACCAGAGAACTACTATTTTCAAGGATAGGGCAAGCCCCATCTCCTTCATGCAGACCTCCAAGAATTCCTCTAGACTTCCCCCTTCTTGATCTGGTGTCTGTTTAATTTATGAATGTTAGCTCCTCAAAGGAGATTAAAAATTCCTCATGGGCAAGAGTCACTTTTCCTTTCGTTACTTCATACAGAACAGTCTTCTGTATCAAGGCACTTCATGAATGGGTATTAAGGTTTGGCCATTTGACATCCATGTGCCTGCAGTGGTCAGATGCTGGGAATAAGGGTGAACTTTACAGTTCTGCCTACAACAGGGCGCTTATAAGCAAAGGCTGCAAACCTGCAGTAGTGCTTGAGCCAGGGTTTCATCTGACCACTACAAGATTTAGAGCATTCTGAATTAGGGTACCTGCAAGCTGGGCATTCACTCTCTAATTCACTGGTCTCTCTTACAGCCTTGGGTCTGTTACCCATCCAGCTTCACTAATCTGTTACCATGAGCTCCTTGGAAAACAGTTGCTTTCACAACTCTTGATTTAAAAAGAAATTATTCTGTGATGCTGAGGATTGAATCCAGGGCCACACACATGCTAGGCCACTGAGATGCATGACCAGCCCCACAACCCTTAATTTTTAAGGGATAAACTAATTCTTAAAACCAGATACTGACTGGAGTTATTAACGACTGCCCAAACTTTCAAATCGTAATACCATAGTGGTTTCTTCTCCACCAGTTCCATGCATATTGTTCACTGTATACTTGCAATGGAAAAAACCCCCAGTTAGAAAGTTCCCAAATCCAAAAGCAGATGGTATATTAATTAATTAGAGAAAGAAAGCAGAACCACTCAGCAGCTGTTTTGCTGCCTTAAAAGCAAATGAGCTTCAAGCTGGAAGGGACAGAAACCTCATTAAGACAGCTCCAAGGTGCAAGTACAAGAGATCTCTTTAAAGAATGCCCGTCCTCACATTCTGGCGACTCAGGCACCAGGGAGCCCAGTGAGCCCTCAGGTGTGAGCATGGGAACATTTTGATATGCTCCAGAAAACCGGGGGGCAAGAGGCCCAGGTCTAACATACAACCTCCCCCACAAATGCTCTTATTTCTTAAAACTGAAGAAAATAATTAGAATTCCTAAGCATTACAGACTATTTAGCTTCACATCAATCTCTGGCAAAAAATCTCTTAATCATAAATAGGCAGAACACGAGGAGGGGGGGTTAATTTCCAGGAATTAGCAGTTCCCTGACTCAAATTAACATTTACTTTTGTGACACATTAGGGGCTATTCAAGGTTTTTATTTTTAGCAGGGCACTGGATTCAATTTTTTCTCATATCCTTATGAAGTAGACTGATCCATGGACTAGAACAGTTTACGGACCAGAATATATGGACTCATTGAAATAAAACAGTGCTGAGTTCAACTGATTCATTCATCTGAGCAATATCTACTGAACACAAACTAGATTTCCAGCTGGTATTACAGTGGTGCTTTCCTAGTCTGAATTTATCAACTGCCCTGAAAGGCAGATGTTTCTAACAGAGATCTATTGATATGGAAAATAGTTTCCCAAGATCCCAAAGATAGTAGGTGTCAGAGGCAAACTTTAAAATGAGGCTTCTGATACACCACCTGCAGAGCGGAAAGACCTGGGCCACACAGGATCAGTGACTTGAACTTCCGGTAGTAACTTGAACTTTCGGTAAGAACTCGCCAAATGTGTAGAATTAACATGGTGACTGTCAAAGTCAAAATTAAAACATATCAAAGCAGGGAAAGTACAAATTCAAGAAATGCTCAATTGCACCATTGAAAAATTAAAGTCCACCTTGACGGCAAAGTTGGCGGGGACATTTACTTCGGAGTATGCGAGGTGGGAATATACCCTTCTTCATTCTTTGGATTAGACTGACCCATTGAGTTCAATTTTGGGCTAAGGACCAAGAGCATAAAGAAGGATTTTTGGTAAGGAAAGAACCAAAATGAATATTAAAGGTAACAGGTACTGACTTCTGCGCACCTATACTAAGTACTTCATGCACGTCATTAATTTCATTCTTACAACAAACTTCTTACAACAAACAGTATACTATTATTGCCACTTTACTTACCAGTAAAAGGCTATCAGGTAGACAAGAATCTTATCTTGGATCACTTTAGACTTTTCTAAACTGTGTTTTGGTCATGGTCGTTTCAGCCTCTTGGTGACAACTTTAGATCTGCGCAGAAAACTCTTGCATATGATTTCCAAATGGGAAGCTTATCGGAACCCGGCTGGAGGCAGCGGTTGTCGGGTAAACAAGGCTGCGCGAACCGTGCAGGCAGACACACCTCAGCCGAGTGAGCGCCCCCGTCACCAAGAGCCCCATGAAGGCGCCGCTGCTCTGCTGGTGGCCGTGAAGCTATGCTTTAAAAAGTGCCCTCTGCTAAATAAGTAACTTTTGGAATTTTTGCTCGATTGCAAAGTTAAAAACTGAACTATTTTCCCAAACCATTCTACTTTACCTAAATAATACTATTTCCCACTTATTTATGACAGCCAGGTCAGGTTCTAGAAAACCACCCCATCCGAAGGAAAAAAGGAAATTCCACTGTCAATTTGGGGTTGATTTCTACTTTGTCAGAGTACAAAGATTCCTTAAAGATAAATACCACATGTCGGACCCTAGAAGGATGAAGTCTGCTGTGAGACAGCTCGTTCATAATCTTTACAGCCTCCGCAAGGGAGGCGGTCAGGTCAGACGCGTACGAAGAAGACCAACTCCAGCTGTCCCGCTCGGCTTCCCAGACCCGGCCTCAGGCTGCGGGCTCTGCGGTCTCCTCCGCCCCTTCCCCCGCGCAGCCTCCGCCCCCCAAGTTCAGCCTCCCGCAGCCCAAGAGCCCGGGCGGACCCGGCCCCTCATCCGCCGGAGCGCAAGCGCCAGTTTACCTGCGAGCCGTCCACCCCTCTGCCGGGGCGGGCGTCGCGGCGGCCCTCCGCGGCTGGGACCGGAGGGTCGGGGCGGCGGCCCCGCGCGGGGAGCTCGGGGCCCGGGGCGGGCTGCGCAGGACGGGCGCCCGCCGCTGACTCCGCCTCGTCCCGTCCCGGCCCGGCCCGAGGGAGCGTGAGCGCTCGGGCGGGGAGGACCGGGCGTCCTTCGCCGCGCTCCCGGAGCCTCCACCCGCCGCCGCCCGCCCGCCGCGCGCTCCCCGCGGGTTCGCGCCCCGTGCCGGCCGTGTGGGGGGCGCGGCGCAGCCAGGGCGCGCGGGGTCGCGGCGGCGGGCGGCGTCGCGGCGGCGGGCGGCTTGGCCGGGCCACAGCGCCCCGCCCCCACGCAGACCCGCCCCGCGCGCCCTGCCGCGCCCCTGCCCCACCCCGCCCCGCCCCGCCCCGCCCCGGCCCTGACCCGGCACCTGGCTCGCAACGCGGCTGGTCTGCATTGCCCGACCGGCGCACGGCTCGCGGGGCGCGGCCAGCGCAGCCCGCGTTAATTCTCACCGCGAGCGCGCGGAGTAGACGCGCTCCAAGCACTCGAAGATGGGGCGCACCCGCGTGCACCCCTCCACCCGCCCCAAACCCCCGAGTTCCGAGCTGTTTCTGCTGCAAGCATCCCGCGAAGCAGGGCCGTTGCTCAGCTCCCATCCCGCACTTGCCCGTGCTGCCGCTGCCCAGAGTGACCCCAGCAGCAGCACAGACAGCCCGACGGCGAGCTACAAAAGGGCCATTCTGTGCCCGGGCGCTACAATAGGTTAGTCAGTGCGGATCCGGCCGAAGGCACACGCGTGGTAACGTCGCTGGACCCCACACGGCCCGAGGCCTGCTGTACTAAGACTACAGCGCCTGGGTCTGTGCGTGTACCCTGACATCATCCAGTGTGGCTGTTTATGTTAACTGAATTGTCTGATATATATGTTTGATGTATACAAATGAACTATGCTTAAACAAGTATTTGGTTCTCCGTATTTCAGGACACCATGCTAAGCGTGATCAAGTGCCAGGCCCCACCCGCAGGCCTGCTTTTCCGCTTGGTTTTGCTTTCTCTGCCCCCAGTTGAGGGCTCTGTAACCTGCTGCTGGAGTCACTCTTAAGAGGCCCCTGGGTTCCACTTGGAGACAGGTGACCGTCCTGGATTCGCCCTGGGCAAGAGAAACAGAAATTCGTAATTGTTTTGCTTGCCAGTTACCAGGGCAGAAGGAAAAAGTGAGTGGGCCTCTGGTCACCAGAAAACAACCCAGGTACATGGACATGGCTCTTTCACTCGGTTCAAGGACACGCGGGCCACCTTTACCAGAGTGGGCTCCAGGGCGCCTCTGGTGTAAATGTGGAGCGGGCCACGGGAGCTCTGTGCTGACCGCCAGGCCCAGAGGCGCCCTCCAGTGCCCGTGCAACCGGGCGGTAGGAGGGGCCTCTGCCACTGCCGGTCTGTCCTCAGGAGGGAAGGCTGGGGACGCCCCTCCAACCCCGTCCACACAGCCCTCTCCTCTCTCTGCAGCGCCTCACAGGCCTCTAGTTGCCCTTTTAAGTGCAGAACACCTGAACTCAACTTGGATTTTTGCTCCAGGCAGAGCCTTCAGAGCTCGGAGCTCTGCAGGGAGTGACAGGTTTCCCACCAAGGCAGAGGGAACCTCCTGAATGCCTTGTTGAACTCCAAGCAGCGAAGTGACGTCACCCCGTCCCTGCACCCAGGCTCACCTGTCTGCCACTGGGCTCCCAGCGCTCGGGAGAGTCAGAGGCCCCACTGTGGTTTCTGATAATGGAATGATGAGGACAGGCCTGTGAGTGTTCATTCACACAAAGGCGAGAGCATACAGGTCTGTTCAAGAAAGGCATAGAAATCACAGAAAAGATTTATGAAGAACAGACAAATACTCTAACCACCCGTCCCGCCCCCACCCCAACCCAGAAAGCATCTCAGGTTCTGAAAAAGAAGCCACAGCCAATTGGGCAGGTAGAAGAAAATATAAACGCAGCACAATGAACTAACTGAGGAGACAGAAAAGACTGTTATTGGATATGAACTCATAGAACTAGGTATGACCAACGGGAAAGTTCATTTTGAGATCCTACCTGCTTCTTTCTCATCGTAAACTGGTCTAAGGGAAGGAAAGCTTTTAGTGGCTATTAAAAAACATAATTACTCCGAGAAATATTTTTTCACTGATCCAGGCTTTATGTGCTTTTAAATATATATATATATATATATATATATATATATATATATATTCAAGCTAAAATGGCCTCTTTAAAACTGCACTTATCTTGCGTGTGCTGAGATTTAATTTAGATTTGGCTGACAGACCCAGATATCTTCTCTGAGAAGGCGACAGATGCATTTTCCTGTCAGACCCTAGACAAAGCTTTCAGGATGCAAAGCTTTAAAGATCCAGAAGCAGATGTCGTGTGCTGATTCTTTAACTTTCTGTGGCCAAGATACCAAAATGCGTTTCTTGGTGGAGACTTAGCTGTAGGTGTGGAAACTGTCTCTCATCTTTCTTTGCCAATCTGCCTGCTTCATACTACTCCCGGTTGTTCCTGGGCCCAAGCAGGGGTCAAAATCTCATGCGCCTTCATCACGCTGTCGTAAAAGACCTCTTGTTTAACATTTCCCCAAATCAAAGACTGTTTAATCAGGTCATCAGATTACTCAACAGTACCGCGGGCCAACTTTTATTTATTTATAAATACTGATAGTAAATAAGTATTATTTACTGATAAATAATGTGGACAATAGACACTGTCAAAAACCAGAAAAACATTGCAACAATCATTGCTTCAAAATTTATTATTTCAAATTTCATCTTGCAGAACATGTTTTGTTTATTTACTTTTTTTACTTAGGGCATATGTGCCTTAGAGTATGACTCAGTGCCCCGATTGTTAAAAACAATCTGTCCCAGTCTGGTAGTTCAGTTTCCCCCTGGAATTCTGGGATTTTCATATATTTGTTAGCTTTACAACATTTAAATCAAAGCTAATATCTGACACACATACTTTGAAAAGTGGGATGGCCATGTAAAGACAGGATGTTTATTCTGGAGAAGTTAAAGGGAATTAGAACAGATATCCAAGAGGGGCTCTTCATGCGCCTGGGGCTGTACTTACTCTCCCATGCTGCAGTGGGCACCCCTAGAAACAGTGGGAAGAAGCCATCGCAGGAAGATTTGGATATCATTAGAAGACTGCTGATTACAGCTTACGCCAGGATGGTCTGACTCAACCATGAGTTAGATGATCTATCTGGGGTGTTAACAGGGAGTTTTCTAAAAAGAAGAGTAAAATTTTGTATCTCTGAGAAAATTCCTCCAAAGCCAAGCTCTCTGATCTAAGGAGCTATTTGCAATATGAATTCATGAGTGCTTGGCCTTTGGACTACACCATCACAACACTGCAGGCCCTGTCTTGGTGTCTGTGTTTGCCCTCTCCAGGGACAGACCAAGATTTGCTGAGGTCTTTAGCTAAGGAGATAATTTTCAATCATTTTAAGATTTTTTCCTTAGAAAGCAAATCAACTGCCAATGTTGAACTGTTACTCAAAGAATTCCAGCTAACTCTACATGAGAAACTGTCTCCCCATGTAGGAGCATTTTATGGCTTGTGATATTTCACTTATCTGCTAACTACCTCTGATGGTTTAGGCAGCAACTCTTAAATTGGAGACAACAGTGATAATTAGTACTTATTGAGCCATAGTAACCCTTTACATACTCTCTCATTTAATCCTCATAATAGCACCGTGAGCTGTAATTTGCTTAAATATGAGGAAATGGAGAAGATAAGGTAATTATTAACACATGGTAGAATTCAAATTTGAGCAAGGGCTGAGTCCAAAGCCAATGTTCATTTCATTATTCTGTGTTGCTTTCTAACACACCCTACTTCTGGGCAGGAGTCCTCCTACCCAATTCTCAATCTCACCCTTATGGGCAAGAATCCATGGCCAAGTTATTGAGATTTGGAAAGAAGATGGGTTGCCACCCAAATTGGTGAACCTCCAATGGTTGAATGACTGGCTTGAACCAGTTGGTACAACTATATTTTCCATTGCTTTTGTATTTCTGAGCAAGGATGTATTCCATGTACATTTAAAATCATATAGGAAATGCTTATACAGAGGTGGCTAAGAGCACAGAACATATGGGAAGAAAATGAATCTGAGAGAGAGTAAGCTAGGGAGGTAGGGAATCCATATGAGAAAACGTAATGGCTTGAGTTCCCACAATGCCTGAGAACAAGAATTCATACAAGATCCCTTGTTTTCCCCAGCAACGTATTTTCCCTCCATAAACTTAGTCCTTCTGTGGTTAGTCTTGCCACCATTTACCAAAATATAAAGCTTTGCAAGTTTAACAAAACCACTGTCCATTGTGTTTATATACTTTAAGTAATTGGGAATTTTTTCTGACCACACAAGTAAAACTACTTACTAATTATAGATTTATAAAATAGAATTCAAAACAGAAATCACCTCAGAGGCAAGGTTATAGCTAAATCTGAGGGAACTAAGGATTTACGAGAAATGATTGCATTTCTAGTTTTTAAAAAATCTTTACAGTAAGCATTGATTACATTTGTAAAAAAAGAACAATGGAGTGATTTTCACTTTGAAAAGTTGAAATGTTTTAGGGTACTCTAAGAACTATGATCATCTTAAGGAGTTCTTGGGTGGGTATAGCTACTAAGCCCTCCTTTGGCCTCTTTTTCAGGTCTTTCTTGGCCATTCACCAAAATATTTTAGATAGTATGAACATTTCACTGTTAATCTTTTTTCTATTTTATTTGCATTGTGCAACAGAGAATTGGAATTGTTGGTGTAAGGGGCAGCTGATGGACAGTCTGTGTTCTACACAAAAACAGGTAGATGAGGTCTTCAGGTCCTCTGACTGGCTTCCCAGGATCCTGAACAAACTTTCCAATTTCAAACTAAATGACCATCTCAGTTTAAAATAAGAACTTGCAATTAAAGATAATTACTCCAGTTATCAGATATTGAAATTAAAATTCTTTCCCAGCAGAGTGGTTTGCTCTGTTCCAAAGGAGATCAGTTCCTGGGAAGTTGCTACTGTATCTGATTTGGAACTCTCTAGGTTTCATGTACAAGAAATTCAACATATTTAGTCTCTGGGCAACATCCCAGACTCCCACTGCTTTATCTAAGAACTGAGATTGACTTTCAAGGTCTAATTTAATGAAAGCAATCAGAATAGACTGGATTTAACTCGGGTAAGTTACTCTAGAACATCCTTACAACAACTGTATTATCCCACCACTGAGTTCCATGGGAACAAATGGGTTGCTCTTTCATCAAAAGAAAAGCTTCAGAGGAATTGTTCTGCAGTTAGTGTTAGTTATCTTCTCTTTTCTAAGACCAGTGTTAAAATTCATCCATATCCCATAGCCCATCTATGGGACCAAGCTAAAGGCAATACAGGGGGGTGGGGAGGGACAGAGACAGGGGAAACTAATATTGCTCAGATTAAATTACCTACAGAAAAAAATTAGAAAACATGTAATGGTATATATGTATATACAGAGATGAAGTAATGACCTCTTAGCAATACACCACTGGTGGAGAAAAATCTACACTACATCTGGTCATAAGAAGTAACCCAACTAGGATTCATCCTTGTAGGACTGCAATGGCTTGAATATTTGTGACCCCAGAATCCTTATGTTGAAACTCTATTGCTGAAAGTATTTGGAGATGAGCATGTCAGGAGTGTGGAGCCCTTGTGATGGGATTAGTGCCTTTAAAGAGGATGCATGAGAGCTTGCTTCCCTTCTTCCTTTGTCCATCTTGTGAGGACACAGCTTTCTTTGCCATCTGCAAATCAAGAAGAGGACCCTCATAGAGCCCAAGTTTGCTGCCAGTCTGATCTCAGGTGTCCTGCTCTCCAAAACAGCAAGAAATACATAAAGCTTTCTAGTTTAAGCCCTGCCACCCAGGTTATGGTATGCTTGTTACAGAAGTCTGAGCTAAGACGAAGGCTGACTCTTTCATTTTGCGAATATATATATATTTGGTACCAGAAATAGAACTCAGGACCTTGCGCTTCCCAGGCAGGTCCTTATGCCACTGAGCTATTCTCACCTTCAGAGACAAATAGTAAGTTCTATGGCAGCCTTGATTTCTTTGTACAACTTTAAGACTATTAATATTTTTCCTATAAAGCCTCCTATATAACAGTCCTACCCTTGAAAATCATTTTCTCTTCTCTGAAGCATCCAGATAATATGCTATATTTCAGCCCAACAAGGTAAGCCTGGGCAGATTACCGGGTAGATCACGTTAACCCAAGTCTCCAGAGGCAAATGCACATTATATGACGGAGTAGCTGATCCCGGTACACAATGCCTAAACACTCCCTCCTCAGCGTGGTGGGATAGAAGATGTAGATATCTCTAGCATTTGCTTTATTTCTCCACTGTTCCAACCTCAGATCATTTCTAATGCTAGTCACCTAGTGCTCAGCGAGACTGAGATGGTCAGGCCCTGATCTCCCCCAATGCTGTTAGAGTGCCTGCTGCTTCTAGTCGGACAGTCTCTTACATCCAAACCATTACTACCCTGAGCTGCAGACATGAGACCGACCATACAGCAAAGCTGTGTTTCTCATATATTAAGTGATATCTAAAATTTGAACATTTCATTTGTATTTTGGCCAGGGGGATTTTCTACGTAGATGATCATTTCTAGTCTGAAATTTTTTTCCCTTTCTACTCCTTATATAATTTTTTTGGTCTTTTCTTATAGGCTACTACTGAACAGAAGTAACAATTGAAGCATTCTTTGTTTCTGATTTTAAAAGAAATATTTCGGTTTTACTATTTAGTGTACAGCATTTGCTATAGGATATAGCAATGTTTTGTTTTAATCAGATTAAGGAAGCTCCCTTCTATTCAGCATTTTCTAAGATACTTTTTCATGAATGGGTGATTCATTTTTCAATGCTTTTTTCTATCTGTTGAGATGCTCAAATGGTCTCTCTAGTTTGACCTGTTGATGTAATAAATAGTTTTAAATGCTGAACTGATTTTTCATTTTTAATATAAACAAAACTTGATTATAATTATTTTTAATAAATTGCAAAATTTCATTGGCTCATGTGTTTTCTTGGTAGTTTTAAATTGAGTTCATGAGTAGTACCAGCTTCTAACTTTTGAAACAGTTCTGATCATTATTAGTGTTATAGTAGCTTCATAAAAATGAATAATAGGAAACTCTGCTTTACAAAAGTTTATCAGACCTCACCCCCCCCCCCAAAAAAAAGGAAAGAAAATGGGTCTGGGAGAGTTCTTTGTAAATTCTTCCATGTATTTAAGTCTGTACTTTTTCAGATAATTTTGGAAATTTATGTTTCCTAGCAGATTAGCCATTTTCCCTAAGTTTTACAATTTATCAACATTTTAAATTTTTGTTCTTTTATATTATAACTGATATACATGTTTCTTTCTTCCTTTCATAACATTAATTTCTTTTCTACCAGCGTTTCTTATGCTATGTTCTTTGTTCTAGATTTAAATTCCTTCTGCTGTTAATACATCCTTGAATTAACCTTTCTGCCACAATCTGAGTGGTAAATCTAATCTTTGCCTAACTGTGACTTTATCTGACCTTCTTTCTTTTAGACATTAGACTTTGTTTACTCTTTCAATTTCTCACACCAGGGAGACAATATAATGTTTACACATGTGAGTCTGATTTATTTCACTTATGAGTATTGTCTCAAATATCATTAAGTTCCCTTCATGGGTCTCAAGTTTATCCTTCTTCATGGCTGAGCAGCACACCACTGTATAAAAATATCACATCTTTTGATTGATTATTTGGTTCATGGGCGTTTGGGTTGTTTCAAAGATTTGGCTATTACAAATTGTGCTGCTATAAACATGGGTGCATATGTATTGTTGTGGCATGATGTTTTTAATTCTTCTGGGAAGGGACCCAGAAAGGGAATAGCTGGGTCAAATGGGAACTCTAATCCTAGCTTTTTGAAGAATTTCTATACGTCACCAGTCTGCACTCCCACCAACAGTGAAGAAGGGTTCCTTTTTCCCCATAGCCCTGCAAGCACTTGTTATTGGTTGATTTCTTAATAATAGCCATTCTTTCTGGAGTGAGATGGAATCTCAGTGTTGTTTTAATTTGCATCTCTCTAGTGACCAATAATGTTGAACATTTTTCATCTATTTATTTGCAATTTGTATTTCTTCATCTGAGAAGTGCATATTCATCTCAGATGCCCATTTTTGGATTGGGTCTTTGAATTGGGGGGGGTCTGATTTTTTTTCAATTTTTTTATGTTCTTGGTAGAAGTCCTTTGTCTAAGAGACAATTGGCTAAATTTTTTCCCTGTGTGGGTTGTCTTTTCACTTGGTTTGTGCTTTCTTTTGATGTGCAGAAGCTTTTTAGTAAGATGAGGTCCTAGTTGTTGATTCTTTGAAGTATTTCCTGTGCACTTTGGGTTTTGTTCATGAACTCTCTGCCTACACCTATGTCTTCAAGATTTGTACCTTTCTTTTCCAGTAGATTTAGTGTTTCTGTTTTAATACTTAGATCTTTGATCTACTTTGACTTTAGTGCATGGTGATGGACATGGGTCTAATTTTAGTCTTCAGCACGTAGCGAGCCAGTTTTTCCAGCACTGTTTATTAAAGAGACTATCTTCCTTCCAGTGAACATGTTTAGCCCCTTTGTCAAAGATAAAGTGGCTGAGTGTGTTTGTGGTTGTGTCTGCATCTTCTAATTGTTCCACTGATCCTTAGGTCTGTTTTTTGTTTTTGTTTTTGTTTTGCCAGTACCAAGCTGATTTTATCACATTAGCTCTGTAGTATAATTTCAAGTCAGGGATTGTGATGCCTCCTGCCTTACCTTTGTTACCCAGGATTGCTTTTGCTATTCTAGATCTCTTATGGTTCCAAATGAATTTTAAGAATGTTTTCTTTAGTTTAGCAAGGGATGCTAATGGTATTTTGATTGGGGGGTGCATTATATCTGTATAATAATTTTGGAAGTATGGCCATTTTCACAGTGTTGGTTCTTCCTTTTCATGAGCATGAGTTATCTTTCCATTTTCTGATACCCTCTTCAGTCTCCTTTTTCAGAATATTGTAATTTTCAATATGTAGATCTTTTACTTCCTTTGTTAGGTTGATTCCTAAGTATTTCACTTTTTTTGATGCTTTTGCAAAGGTTGTGGTTTCCCTAATTTTTCTCTCAGTGAGTTTGTTGTTTGTGTATAGGAATGTTATTGATTTCTGAATGTTGACTTTGTATCCAGCTATGCTACTGAATTTGCTTACTAAATCTGAAAGTCTTTCAGTGGAGTTTTTGGGGTCTTCTTTGTACAGTATCATGTCATCCGTGAATAATAATAATTTAACTTCTTCCTTTCTTATCCTTATTTCTTTTATTTCTCTTTGTTGTCAAATTGCTCTGACTAATGTTTTCAGAACTATACTGGAGTGGTGACAGTGGACATCCTTGCCTTGTTCCTGATTTGAGTGAAAGTTTTCAGTTTTTGACCATTTAGTATGATGTTGGCTGTTGGCTTGTCATAGATGGCTTTTATCAGATTGAGGTAAAGACCATCTATGCTGATTTTCTGTAGGGTTTTTATCATGTGAGTGATGGACTTTGTCAGAAGCTTTTTCTGCATCTATTGAGATGATCATGTGATTTTTGTCTTTGGCTCTGTTGATATGGTGTATTACATTTACTGATGTTGAACTATCCCTGCATTCCTGGGATAAATCCTATGTGGTCATGGTGTATAACATTGATGATTTGCTGCATTCTGTTTGCTAGTATTTTATTGAGGATTTTTGCAGTATGTTCATTAGGGAGATTGGCCTATAATTCTCTTTTTTGGTTGGGTCTTTCTCTGGTTTTGGTATCAGGGTAATACTTGCCTCCAGGAATGAGTTAGGGAGTATTGCTTCCCTTTCAATTTCATTAAACAGTTTGAGGACTATTGGCATTAACTCTTCTCTAAATTTCTTATAGAATTCAGCAGTGAATTCATCAGAACCTGGGTTTTTCTTTGTTGGTAAGTTTTAATTATATTTTCAATCTCATTAACTGATATTGGATTATTCAGTATTTTTATATCTTCTTGATTCAGCTTTGGTAATTCATACATATCCAGGAATCTCTCCATTTCTTTTATGTTTTCCAACCTATGAGAGTAAAGCCTTTCAAAGTAGGTACTGATGATCTTCTCAGTTTCCACAGTATCTGTAGTGCTTTCACCTTTTTCATTACTCAGTGCATGAATCTAGTCTTTTCTCTCTTGTTTTTGATAAGGTTGGCTAAGGTTGATCAATTTCATTTATTTTTTTAAGGAACCAACTCTTCAATTCTTTAATTCTTTTATTGTTTTCTTAGTCTCAGTTGCATTTGTTTCTGCTCTGAGCTTTATAATTTCCTCCTTTGTGCTTTGTGCATTTTTACTCTATTCGTTTAGTTGCTCCTATTCTTGTGTTTCATGTGTAAATAATATTCCCCTTAGGGATTCGTATATGTTCTCCTTTTTAAAAATTTCCTGTACAACATGAAAAAACTCCTCAGGAGAGTTTATCCATTTGCGCTGCTTTAATATAGTTTTCTTTGACATTAACTCCCAAACTTGTGCCTGCTAAGTAAGGAGCCTAGTAGGCATCTCAAGCTTAATATGTCAAAAATCATTACTTTTTGAGATGAAAGTCTCACTGTGTTGTCCAGGCTGGTCTCAAACTTGTGAATTCAGGTGATCCTCTTGCCTCAGCTTCCTGAGAAGCTGGGACTATGGGTGTGTACTGCCATGCCAAGCTAAAAATTAAATCTCTCATACTCTTCTGTTTCTCTCCAATTCAATAAATGGCAACTAGTGGCTCAATTCAGGAATCTGCTGTCTTCCTCATATTTCTGAGTCTCAGTTCAAATGTCAGTTCCTTGGGGAAGACTTCCCTGACTATCTTAAGCAGCCTCTTCATCAGCAGCTTTTCTTTTATAATGACACTGTTTCCCTTGCAGTCTTTTCACAACTTGAAATTATCTCCTTTGTTTTTATTCTACCTGCCTTCACTAGAATGTGATACTTCACACAAAGCCTGCACACTACACCATCAGTGCCAAGGAGAACAGTACCCTGGATATAGTGAGCACAAAAAATACTTCTTGAACATATAAACAATAACATGCTTGCACTTCCACTTATAGCAGTCTGTAACTATAATAGTTTGTATTGCACCAGCTTTCCTAATGAGAAAACCCATAAAATTTGTACAGAATGTTTAAAAAATTCAGAGTGAAGTATCTAAGACCTATCAAGGCAGCCAAGACTCAAGAGCCAAGATCCTAACTAGAGTGGAAGTGCTGAGAAGCGAGTGTGCTATTTTGTGCAGTGTATCACTTGAGGCCTTTGCCAATTTGCAAGCAAGAGCCAAAAAGCTGAGAATCTGAACAGAGTTTTCAGCCGTCTCACTGGGTTTGGGAATAGTTCAGGATCCATCACACAGTGGAGGGCTCATGCAAATACCACTGACTTTTAGTTGGAACTGCTAAAGAGAGAGTGCAGAACTAACAGAGAAACCAAGAATGTCCTGGGAAAAAACCAACTTCACAAAGACAGACCCAGCCTCCGATTAGCCTAATCTCATAATGGAATCTTTCCAAGTGTAACAGACTGCAAGAACATCAGCCAGAGTCTCAAATTATTCTTCTAATTTTCAATTCACACTGCCAGGCATTCAATTAAACATACCACATATACTCTAAAGGCAAAAGACCAAAGACTAATAGAAAAACAGAAAAATTTGCCAGGAATGGTAATGCATGCCTGTAATCCCAGCACTCTGGGAGGCTGAGGCAGCTTTGGTGACTTAGTGACTTAGAGAGAGACTCTGTCTCTAAATTTTAAAAATTTATAGGGTGTGGCTCCTCCAAAGGCAGTGGGTTCAATTCTCAGTATACCGCGCCCCAAAAGTCCACAACTGATGGAGATACTAGCGTTTCAGACACAAGCTGTGTAATACCTATGTTTAACACATTCAAAAAACAGATGACATAATCAGTATTAAAGTCAAATAGAAATTTACAACTGAAAAATATAACTAATAAACTAAGCAGGTTATTGTAGACTACACTGAGAGCAGACTCGATACATCCAGTAAGAGAAACAGTCAAGAGAAAGATTGAAAACAGAAAATAACCACATTAAATCATGAAAACTCAAAAAGAGAGAGAATAATTTTAAAATGTGAGAAACATGGGGCAAGATGAAAATGTTTACCATAAATGAAGAGTCTCTAAAAGAGAGAAAAAATGGGGCATAAGTAATATTTGGACAGATTATGGTCAGAAATTACTCCAAAGCAGTGGAAGGTGTCAGATCACAGATTCAAGAGCCACTCTGGAAGCTACACAGGTAAAATGCAGGAAAAGCCACACCTACACACATCATGGCAAACTGCTGAAAACCAAAAACAAGCGGGAAATCTTAAAGTAGCAGGTGAAAAAGACACATCTCAGCAGAGCAATAATAGGTCTGTCAGCTGCTTTTCAGCAGAAATGGTCAAAGCTGAAAGGCCACGAAATGACAGCATCAAAGAAACCAACAAAACCTACCTACATACTAGTCTTTTTTCACAACCTGAGTAGGCAAATATTTCTTACAAACACAAAAAGCCTACCTATAAAGAAAAGCATATTCATAATTAAGAACTTTTCCTTAAATAATATCATGAAGTGTGAAATTGCAAACTGTATTATAGGAAGTGATATTTGCAATAAAGATATATGTGATTCATGTATTAATGAAAATAACTTCTATAAGGACAGATAACTCACTTTCTAAAATGGGCAAAAAAACACTGATAAACACTTTACAGAAGACGATATCTACTAAGTGGCTAACAAACACATTCAAAGGTGTTTAACCTTGTTAGTCCATCAGAAGTGCTAATGAAGACTAACATAGGATCCCAATATACAATCATTAAAATGACTAAAACACTGAATGTTAGAGGAGCAGCCACCAGAATTCTCAAATATTGCAAATGGGAAGAAAACCTACAGCAACCACTTTGAAAATGTTTGATATTATCAGCTGAATCTAAATGTATGTTTATGCTCTGATTTGGAAATTATAATTCCTAGATGCACAGGCTGCATATCCTCCATGCAAAATATCTGGGACCATATTTTTTTATTTTGAAATACTTACATATACATAATGAGAGGGACTCAAATCTAAACATGGAATTAATTCATTTGTTTCATATGCATTTTATACATATAGGCTGAAGTAACAGCATTTGCAATGTACCTTCATTTTGACTGTGACCGTCACACAAAAGTCAATGTGGAATCTTCCACTGTGACATATCAGTGCACAAAATGTGTTAGATTTTGGGTCATTTTAAGATGCCCAAAAAACATGCACAGACACGTGCACTGAGAGGCCAGGATATTTATAGCATCAGTATTTATAATACCTTCCAAAGCTGGAAATGCCTGAGAATTAGAACTATACACTTAATGAACATAAATTTTATTGTTATCCTTGTTTGGTCTATGAACATCTTCCTATATTTTATAGATCCCCCAAATCTGCCCAGCAAAGAACTGATAACATTTTCTCAGAAATACTGGATTAAATATAATTGAAAATGCCTAAATAATTCTAACTTCCAGCATTATTAAATTTTTATCTGACAATGTACATTTAATCTACTTTGCTAATTATTTTAACAAAGTAGATTTAACCATTGCAAAAAATTTTACCTTGAAAAAGCAATATTCTAAGATTAGTTATAAATTAGATTTGATTTTATTTTTAAAATGCATGCTCTTATCACATTTGAGTAAAGCCTCTCCTTCCTACTGAATTGCAAAGCTAAGTTTTTCACATAGATGTCCTTTAAGGAGACAACTTTTAAAAGTTATTTCACCATGAGCCAATAATAATTAATCCATTCTGACTCACGAACTAAAGCTGAGAGACAATTCGAAGCCACCAGACTCACTAACCTACCTCCACCAGGCGCACATAGGAGCTGTAGAGCCGCCCTCCTAGTTTCTGCGTAGACCTGTGAGCGCCTGGGTCTTTCACACTTCTCACGCTCCCTTTCTAGAGGATGGCCGAAAAAGATGTGATAGATGCAATCCTAATCCTGAAAAGTGCTGGTGTAAAAAACTGCACATACATAATGTAAACATGAATGGAACGTAGAATACTTTATGAAAAGCAAGGATGAAACACATCCTTCAGCTGGTCGCAAATATCCAGTTATCTGATTGATTTAAGAGATATTCCCCATCCTCTTTTGTGTGTCCATAGTAATAAAAGCTCAACTGTAATGAATCGCTTGTGTTTGGTGTCTTCTTATTTAAGTATTCTTGATTCTTAGTTACATGCCTTGTACTCAGTAGGAACTCAAGAATCTATAGCCATGCAAGGCTGAATGCACCTGATTTCACCATTAGATAAATAGAGATAAATAAAAGTAAATAAAAACTAAAGGAAGATATAAATACGTAAGGGAGAATTGCAAATTCCAGGCTAAAATACCAGATTTGCAAACCACAAAATAACAGTCAATTAATGTAGGACTTGATGTCCTACAGATGAATCAAGTTTCTAACATTGTAATGTCCAGAAACATATCAGTTGGCTAACATTTAACTCAAGATGTTCCAGGAATCTGGTGAGGCCAACCTTGAAACAAGTTTAATCATATTTATTATTAATCACATTTACTCTGTGCTTAGAAAGTTGGGCTGAGAAGCCTGGATGTGCTGTTTATGGAAAATAAACCTGGTGTGATATTGGGTGGAATGCCTGAAATTAATAGTTATGCTATTTGGGAGGGTAGAGAAATGTCTCTGAAAGACAGTTATAGACCACATTCTGACTTCGCCCCTTCGGACTATCCATCTGGGGCTGATAAAGGAAGCAAATGAAGTGATGGAAATTACCATCCCTACAGGAAGTGTTATTGGTCATTTTTGGAGGATTCCCCCAGTGTAAGGCCTTCCTTCAGGGGATATAGCTCAGTGGCACAGTGCCTGGGTAATATAGTGAGGCCCTGTCTCAAAATGAAAAACCTCTTTAACAGGACAAGGTTAGTGGCAAAGTGCACTTGGGTTTGATTCCCAGCGCCACAAAAGAGACAAACAAAAAGACATTTTGCCTCACTTTACAGAGTCATTCTAGGACAAATACAAAAGTCTAGTAATATTTTAATTGAATGAGAAAGAAATACAATATTCAATTCTCTTATTTACACAATTCTTATTTACTCTTAGTTTATAAATATTATGGGGGAAAACAAATTTCAAGGTATATTCTTTTAGTACAGGATATAAGTTACTTAATTTTCACAAGAACTGTAAATAAAAGGCATGTTTTTTTGGTCTGGCATCTTGATATGGGGTTTACCAAAGAGGAACATGGATTGATATGCTTGAGATCATAGTGTTCTTTAAAAAAAAGAGCAAAGGTTTTTCCCCCCCAGCGCTAGTACCATCTAAGCAAGTACGAACAATGGACAGGACCAGAGCTTGTAGATTCCAGAACAACGTTCAACAGCAGCCATAAAATGACCATCTCATCAGCTCACTCTGCGGCCTTTGACTGTTAAGCTGTTTGCAAAGGAAGTCAGCGTAAGAAGGAGAAATCGAAGTGATCAAAATAGCCTGCAGTTGAAAATTAGGTCAAGACCAGATCTATGAAAAGCTCAACTGGTTCTTGATTGTCCCTTTTAAAAGGCCCATAATTACATCTTCAAAAATGAACCTCCACTGCCAGTGTAACTGCCTGGATATAAAGAAATTCTAAGCTAAAACATTAAAAGTGTTCACTAACACTTCATTCGCAAAAAATTCCAAACTCATACAATTACCCTCGGTTTGGCACTGGGAAATTCTAGTTCATAATACCTTAAGGTTTTGAGATACAAAGACACCAGTCTCAAAGGCCAAAGAATAGGAATTTAGAAAGGCCAACAAAGGCTCTTAAGAATGGACAGCCGCAACTTGAACCTTCTCACATTATTTTCCCATTGGCTTCCCGGCCTTTTGTGTGAGTCACCAAGGGCAGCCTTTTTTCTCAAAGTGATCTCTCAGTTTGTGATACTGTTATTGGCAAGCTCTGTTACTTTACGTCATGTTGGCTAGGAGAATGTGGTTGCAAAGCAGTCATCAGCCAAGGACCTTAGGGACAAGGGACCTTGGAACCTTGAGCTTCACAAAACAAAGGGAGCTCAAAGACATGAGTTTCACTCACAGCCAAATGAGAGAGCCACAGCACTGTTGTAACTCCGCAAGCTGAATAGGGTCCTGAATTCAGTGACAAAAACATCCCCAGAAATTGAGTCTAAATAGTCTAGCTTATAGCCAGTAAAAGGATATTTTATACTCACAAAAATACCATTGTTAATAGTGATTTACAAAAAACATGAGCTGCAATAGTTCCACACAACAGCACTAACCACCCCGACCTCCTACATCCATCCTCCCAGTAAGCTCAAGCTTCAGTGTGGCCACTGTCCCCAGGCCCTGTACACAAACACCAGACAGGGAAGACTCCCCTGGGACCACAAGCAGTTACAGCACTACTAGAATTTGTACCCAACTGGGCGGAAACCAACAATTGCAAACCATAAGTTGCATGTGCAGGAAGAAAGGCAGGTTTCCCAGTGAAATCCCAGCCCCACCCCTTCTCTGGTGCCTGTGCCCTCCTTGTCCTCTCTGTTTGATGAGCCCGTTGCTCAGCACTTCCACCTCTCCCACTGCAGCCTTGGTCCTCCCACTCCCATCCTGTTAGCACCTTGCATTCTCACCTGGCCCTGGCCATCTCTACCTCCAGGCCTACTGTAAGCCCTGTCCCCCTGAGAGGATGGCCCTGCCCTCTGGCCTTCTAGCCAACATAGACAGCAACAGTAGGTTCTCTTACCCACGCCTGTCTCGAACTCAGCCTCTTCCCTACTTCCTGCGGGCGTTCCCTTGTAAGCACACCCTGTCTGGCTTGTCACTCTATGGAATCCTCTTGGCACAGGCCTGGCACACATCCTCCCTGTTCTGGGAGCTCATTCTTCTCTCGCTTTGGGGTCTGTGTCATGTAGCATGGCATTAAAACGTGACCCACTTCTCTAATGTACGATGATACAGTGAATCCCCTCAGGAAGTTATAATCTAATTAGTGATTTAAAAGTCACATGCTTTGTACAAAAAGAGGGGAAGTGGGGTTGAAGGGAGGGGGAGGGAATGGGGAGAAAGAAAGAGGAATTAAGACACATCATGTGCAGGTCTAAATTCCCTACAATGAATGTCATAGAAAAGTCATGACGTTACAGCTTGTTTATAATCCAATTCATGAACAATATATAAATGTTGAGGAAGGACCATAGAGATAAGTTTCTTACTATTTCATACTCAATAGGTGAAATCATTGTTTCATTTACTTCAAATTAATTAATGTGAGAAATAGTATATAACCAGATTTTTAAATGAAACTGTTTGAGGGGTCTGCATATGTACTAAAATGTATATTAAATGTTACTCTTACGAAAAAGCACTGCTTTCATAACCTGGTGTTTATAGAGTTTTACACTTATAAGTCTGACACATAACTGCTATACTGTCTCATCTCAGTGTTAGCTTTTTTTAAGTTCTGGAAACAAGGGAATCATAATCTTTAGATCATCTTATGTGATTATTATGATTACTATATCCCCACAAATGTATATTTTTCCCCAGTGATTTTAGCTTTCCCTTCCACCAGTCATGTGCGCTCCTTGAAAATGATACAATTAAAAAAATAAAAACCAAAGTAAAAACATAATTCTTAAAGAATTCCATGATAATCATAAAGGGTTATCTTTCATACATATCATATGAAATCATATCCTACATAACTTTTTAAAACTGCAAATGGTAAATTCAGCATCCCCATGTAATTGTCCTTACCGCATGCTGGGCGGCACCCTAGAAAGCCCCTAGCCTGTTGAGGGGTACGCCCTCTACCCACTGCCTCCCACCGCACGGACTGCTGCCTTAAACATTACTGTGTTTACTTCATCTGGCAGCGATTTCCTTTCCAGGTGGGCTCCTAACAGTGATAGGTAAATGTATTTTAAATTTCAAAGTACCAGATTTTGTTTATTTTTGGGTGCTGGTACTGGGCTAGCCTGCTAAATTGTCCAGGAGGGTGGAAACTCAAACCCTCCTGCCTGAGTCTCCCAGAGTGCCCCGGATTAGAGTGTGCACCACGGTGCTTGGCCAGACTGCAGTTTTAAAAGGCAAAAACAATGGCGTTATCCATTCCTCTGAGAGTGCCTTTCTCCCCAAATTGCTCCTCAGCAGCAGGAACTTTTACTTTTGATTTTTTCTAATCTAACGGCTATGAGATACGATACAATTGTTACTTTATTTGTAGTTCCTTATACCTAGCAAGGCTCAGAATGATTTTTTTCTTTGTTCTGTTTTTCATTATTGGGGGTTAACTCAGAGCATTTGTACTAAGATATGTACACTCCTACCCCATTTCATGTCTTTTACGTCTGACACAAGGTCTTACCAAGTTGCTGAATTGCCCAGGCTGGGCTTCAGTTTAGGATCTCCCTGCCTCAGCCTCCGAGAGTGTGGGATTACAAGTACAGGCCCCCACACCCTGCTGATTTTATGTTTATTGGCCATTTGGCTTTGTTTCTCTGTAAATCTCACTTCCCTGTTGTCTCTGTTTAGTCAGCTATATTTCATCCATTAGCGGGGTTTGTATTTACTTCAGCTTTTCTCTATCATGTGATTCAAATAAATAATTTCCCTTGATTTATCATTTCCTTTTATTATTTTTATTTATTTATTTATTTATTTATTTATTGCGGTACTGGGGATCGAACTCAGGACCCTGCGCTTGCTAGGCAAGCACTTATTCCACTGAGCTATATCCCCAGCCCCTATCATTTCCTTTTATAAAGCTTCTATTTAACCATAACATTCATTTCCTTTTTATCTACATTTAATTCTTTGCCATGTGATTTTTTAAGTTATCTGTGTCTTTTGCTTTAGAACTTCCAGGTCCTCTCTGCTTAATCAAGTTGGAGGATGTTTGTGTATACAGGAACCCTGTAATTTCTATTTTTTTTCTTTAATCAGCCTGGAATTTATCTTGACAGACCTTTTCGCCCCTGGATTAATAGGCTGTAGGGTCAGCACCATTTTTAAAATAACCCATCTCTTCTCTTTTAGAGAAATAGCAATTTTGTTATATATCAAACACCCACATGTGTTGAGATCTATTTTTGAATTCTCTATTCCATTTCTTTGACTTGTTTTTTTCAGAGTCAAAACCAAAGCCAGTAAAGAGGTCACGAGATGCGTGGCGAGGCAAACCGCTCGATACCTGTCTCCTTCCTCCCCCTCCTTCCTTCTCCCCCTTCCTCGTCCTCCTCCTGTTTCTTCCTTCGCCTTCCTCCTCTCCCTCCCGCACCTCCCTCAGTACTGGGGGTTGGACTCAGGGCTTTTACAGCCCCTTTTCCATGTCATTTGGAGGCAGTGTCTCTTTAAGTTCCCCAGGACGGACTTGAACTTACAAAATTCCTGCCTCAGCCTCCCAGAGTGGTGGGATTACAAGAGTGCACCACCACACCCAGCTTGTTCCTTTAATTATTCCATATATTTTTTTAGATAACTTCATCGAATCCCTCCCAAACCCTATTTAAATTTAAATTTAAATGAGAATTATATTTACTGAATTTTGGAAGAACGTGTGCTTCTATGTCATTAAATTTATAAATTATTTAATATACTATGTAATATTTTATTTTTTCCCAATGTTCCTTTAATTTTTTTCCTCTTCCAAAGTTTGTTGCTAGTACAGAGAACAGCAATTTTTCTGTTTGCCTTTTTTGCCAGTTTCAGCATGAGTATGCCAATCATTCTAAACCCCCTCGCTGTTCAGGCTGCCCTCCTCCTCAGCAGACACCCTTACCTCCTACTTCTTTTTTCTTTTTCTTTTTTGAGACAGGGTCTTGCTATATATATCCAAGGCTGGTCTTTAACTCACAGCGATCCTCGTGCCTCAGCCTCCTGAGTGCTGGGATTATAGGCATGTACCCCCTGCCCTGCTATTGCCCTTACTTCTTTTTTTAAGAAATTGAGGTTATCAGTTCTGGTGATTCCTGTCTGCACCAGCACCTTTTTGCCCACACTTGTTCTTAATAACGATCCCTCCTATCTTAGAAGACAAAATTTGTTTGCTCCTGTTCAAATCCAGGTTCTATTGACTCTTCCACTTCCTTTAGGATGGTGCCTCTTCTAACACCAATCTGTTAGCTATATTCTATTAACTATGTCTTCCTCCTGCACCTTCCATCTCTGCTTCTTTCTTTATTCTGTGTTAGGGTTTGTGTCTGGCTGTCCCCGCAAAGCCTCATGAAGTCATGGGGGGCCTGCTTTTCAGAGGCGGCTGAATCTAGAGTTGTCTAGTGCTGGGCTTATGGGTGTGTGTGCTACCCCCACCATAGTGCGAACAGCCTGCTTACAATATAAGGGACAGGAAGAGTCTTCTCTAGTGCTCCTTCCTTCTGCTCTTGCTATCCTCCTGTTGCCTTTGCTGTCTTCTGCCACCATGAACTGTTGCCCTTCTGCCATGTGCCACCTTACGTTTCGAGCCGGCCAATTACGGACTGAAAAAACCTTCCCAAACTGTGAGCTAAATAAACCTTTCTTTCTTTAACTTTGGGTGTCAGGTATTTTGTCCCAGCAGTGAGAGAAAAGAAACCAAGATAGAATTTGGTACCATAGAAGAGGAGTCATTGCGGTGACTATACATTCCCAAGAGCCTTTAGGAATGGCTTGTGGGAAGAGTTTGGAAGGGTTCAGAGATGTTGCCTGAAAGAGTAAAGATGGGACACCTTAGGGTGTTCTGTATGGGAGATTCTGGTCAGAGCTCAGACCACCAGAAGGCTGATAGAAATCCTGCTAGTAAAGACCAGATTTGGGAGGTCTCTGCTGGGAAGAAGGACTGTGTTAACTCCTAGACTCCAGATGATGTGTGTTATGAGCTGGCAGAAAGTTTGTCTGTATTTTGCTCCTGTCTGGAGACTTTTCCTGAGACTGAGATTAAGAGTGGTGGACTAGCTAATCTTGTAGAAGAAATTTCAATGCAGCTGAATGTGGAGGCAGTGGCATGGATATTGTTGGGGGGTTTTAGCCATATTTATATTGAGAATCAAGAGCAAAGAGCCCAAGGCCAGCAGTCTGCGGGGGTGACCCCATGGACCCAACTGGACCTCCAGGCACAGTGCCTTGAGGTGGAGCCTGGCAGTTCATGGGGTAACCCTGCCGACTCAACCAGAACTCCGAAGGCCTTGAGGGCTTGTCAATGGGGGCTTGACTGTGGTGAACCTGGTTCTCTGCCAATCTACCATCTGAGGATACATGCTTTTCCACCTCCTGCTATAGTAGTCCGTGTTCACTCATATTTGTTACAGCGTAATTAGAAACTGCTATGTCTCTTCCCAATGCGAGAGCCCAGAGGAGTAAGTAAACCAAAAAAATACAGTTACTACCAGAGGGAAGATGACTGATTGGGTGGGAGAACAACTGAGATGAGAGTGGAGAAAACTGATTAACTGAACGAGCCATCATCTGATTACTGAGCAAGAAATGTGAAGATAGCACGTTATCTTCACATTTGAAGATAACACATTATGTAATATAGCATCCAGCGCTAATTCCCTACTATCTTCTTTATAATTTTGTATTTCCTTTATTGTTTTTGTGTTATTCTGGTTTATATATCTCCATTTTTTGTCTTTAAAATTAAAAAATAAAAAGAGCGAAGAGCCCAGCAGGGTGATTCAAAATGCTTTGAGCTGGGCCAGAAAGGAAGCGCCAGTAAAGCTGTGGACTGCAAAAATAGAGCTGAGGAGATCTTGATCTCTGAGAAGAAACAGGAGACTAGAAAAGAGGGCCTGAGAGCATCACAAAAGGCACCAGCACTCCACCCGCTGCAGCATCAAAATTGCAAAAATGAAAAGACTTCGCTCTGCAGAGAAAGCCACAAAGCATCAAGTTCCAGAATGGTGGCAGCTGAGCCATGTTCCATGATGGCAGTGGCTGAGAAAATGTATTCATCTGCATTGGATTCAGAGTGCTCATCAATCCAGGCACTCGGCACTCAATCCCCATAGCCAAGAAGGAAGGAAGCCTGGCTACTGCAGCCAGCAGCAGATTTGGCACCATTTGTGTGGCACTGGTTCAGGTGCACGCTGAGTGCAATAGTTGTGAGATTAAGGCAGCTTCCATCCTGATTTAGAAGGGCTGGGAGGCAGGCAGTGTGCCCCTGAGAGGGCGGCGTGTGCAGCTGAGCGCAGAGCCAAAGGTGCCGTGGAGACACCAGAAGTTTGGAGACGCCAAGTCTGTGGATCATCTGAGAACACCTGCAAGGAGGGAGCAGAGTGGGCCCCAGAAAGAAGCCCTGGGAGCTACTACTGGAAGTGCCCTCAAGCCCTTTGGAGCTCACAAATTGCCACAGATTGCCTCAGATGCTGCACATGGAACTACAGGACCTAACGTTTGCCCTCCTGGATTTTGCACTTGCTTTGGTCCCATTCCTTTGTAACTTTTGGAATGGGAATGTCTACCTTGTGCCACTGAATGTTGGAAATGTTTAAGTTTCTTTTCATTTGTACACGGGCCCACAGTTAAAGAGTTTACCTTAAATCTTAGAGGAGACCTGGGACTTGGACTTTTCAGAAATGCTGAAACTGTTTAGACTTTGACAACTGTTGGAGATGGACTATATGTATTGCATAAAGGGATGTGCATGAGTTTTTGGAAGGCCAGGAAAGGAATATTATGGTTTGTGTCTGGATGTGCCCCCAAAGCCTCATGAAATCATGAGGGGTGCTTTTCAGAGGTGACTTGATCTAGAGCTTGTGATTGATTCATTGTCTAGCGTGGGGATCACGGGTGCGAGTGCTACTCTCACCTTAGGGTAGGCAGCCTACATACAGTGCAGGGGACCGGAAGGGTCTTCTCCCGTGCTCCTCTGTTTCTGCTTGTGCTGTCTTCCACCCCAGTGAAGCGTTGCTCCTCTGTCACACCACCCTGCCTTGGAGCCAGCTGATTATGAACTGAAAAATCCTTCACAAACTGTGAGCCAAATAAACCTCTTCTTTAATTTTGGGCACCAGGTATTTTGTCTCAGCAATGAGAGAAGAGTAACTAAGACATACTATGTGCTGTTAACTTCCTCTTTTCCCTTGTGGAGTGGCTTCTTTGACAATATGGGCAGATTCTACAGCCATCTGGCATTTGTGCCTTTTAGCATCACAATCTTTCCGATTGTTGTTAGCTCTTCTCCTCCCTTCCCTAATTTAGACTAAGTCTACAGCTCTGTCAGCTTACAGTGAGAAAAAAGACAAAGATCTGGCTCCCAGGAACCAACTTGTGCTCTCTCTAGCTTTTCCATATTTGGGGCAAAAGACAGGAAAGAGAGAAGGGAAAGCAGTGGTCTGTGTTGGCTGTCCCTGCTTCTGTGGCTAATGCTGAGAAGCACACGTTCAAATGCTGGCTTACTCTTCCAGCTCACACACATTCTTAAATCAGTCTTGGAAAATGGTAGGAGTGTCTCCTGCATTCTCTCAAGTGAGAAATCTGCCTACAGGCCTTTAACTCTTTAGCTCTTCATGGAGTCCACCTCAGAGCCTGGACTAAACTCCCCTTCCTACCCAAGTGGACACAGTATTTTGTAACTTCTCCACAAATCTGGAATTTTTATATATTCTTTGAATCTGGGCGCAGTCATGTGACTTGCATTGGCCAATGGAAAAATGTGACATATGGGATTTGTGTGAATGATAGAAGGATACGTCCATCACAAAGCAAAACCCAGACTTCTGTTGTGTATGAGACACACACTCGGAGATCCATGCAATTCATGCAAAATAAAAATAAAAGTACAAGTAAATATGCACAACTGGAGAGCACAGGCAGTGATCTTGATGTACATGAATACAGATTGAATGCAAAAGCAATTTATGGAAAATGTTTTTAAACTAAGCCTTTTTCTGTTTTTAATGCTAAGCAGCAGTATTAAGTTCAGCGTTGCCTCCTTTTCTAGGTCAAGTTCTCTAGCTTCACAGCAACCGTTCTCAACATGACCCTCGTCTATGACTTTACCTTCCTTTCCTACCACTCTGGAAACCTTGACATGTATAGATGCGGTAGAAATTGGAAGGACAGGAATCACAGAATAGTTCGTGGCATCTAAGATCTGCGGGTAAGGAGCCCATGGTCCAGAGTGGGCATCTAGGAGTCCGAGGTAGAACTGAAGGGTGAGCTGGCCAGAGGGTGGTACAAGAGTGTGCGGCAGAGAGAGTGACCCAAGGATATACCAGGCTCCATAAATATTGGAGCATGAGCCTGTGTGGCTATAATTTTCTCTGCAAGTATGTGGTTCTGTTCACGCAATCTCCTCAGAGAGGTGTTTTAAATGTGCAAATCATGTATACTTTGCTAAAAATTACTGTTTCTCTTTGCATTTAAAATGAGAGTAAAACTCACAACCACACCTTCTCTCCCCGCCTGTGTTGCTGACCTTACTCTGTGACATGCACACTCTCTCTCTTCCTGTAGTCTTTCAGCCTACAGAATGTGCCAGGGCGCCCGTTCTCACTTTACACACCTCCCACAAGGCTTCTCCCTGCAACCACCTCTCTACCATCTAAATGAGACCTTTGAATAAACTTGTTACATTTTCTTTCCTATCAGATTTTAATTTAAAAAATTTTTAGTGCCTGTTGATTATATTCCACATGGGGTGTTAGTACATGTATGTAACACACCTTAATTCTTCTTACGTCCACTTCTCCTCCCTTCCCCCCCAACCTCCCTCCATCTCCTGCATTTATATTAACTTTCTGGAGGACTACTGCTCAGTGAGACCATAGATAGTGCCATGAGGGTAGGAACTGTTTTGTTGATGACTTTCAAAAATGTTTGGTGCACAGTAGTCAGTAAAGGTTTGTGAATAAATGTAATCCTCACAATAACCTTGCAAAATGATATTCCTGCCCTCACCTTTCAGATGTAAAAGTGAAGGCTTAGAAATGTTTCCCGTTCTACTCAACATCGGAAACTATGGATCCAAATCCAAATCTTATGCTCTTAAATGCTAGATTGTCTCCCAAATGAGAATAAAGTAAGGTCTGGAAGGGGTCAGGGAGCTGAAAGTGCCGACAGTCTGTCCCCCGGCTCTGGGTTACGAGCAGTGGACAGAGGAGGATCTGTCTGTGGGAAATGAAAATGAAGTAAGTTCCTTAGGTTTCAATTAGAGTAAGATTGTGACAGAATATTCTGGAAAAGCGTTGAAAATCCAAAGGAATGAGACTTTTGAGGACTCAGTAGGATCAGGTAAACTGGACATCAGGAAGAGAGTGACGGGGAAAGACTGGAGGGCTTCCTGGCAGCCATGGGGACAGAGTGTGAATGGATGGCTGCCTGGATGCAAGTGTGTACTTTGGGAAGTGTGAGAGAATGCTGGGGACAAGAAGCCTGGGCAAATTAAGAGGGGCTGAACTGCATAGGGTATAGGGAAAAACTTAGCCAGTAAAAAGCTATGCTATTGGCTACATTCCTCCAATTTATGAGCACTTTTCTCCTTATAGAGACTTCCTCTCCACTAATATGGCCTACCTGCTCCCCACTGAGTTTCCCTAGAGACTCCTGTGTCATTGCTGCAAATTTAGCTATGTCCTGAAGCAAGGGCCAGGGACAAGCAAATGTGGTTGCCCTCAGTAGTGTGAGAAGTAATGACTATGGCAAGAAGGCCAGGAATGGATTTTGTGGTGGATGAAAACTTTCTGGAGTGTGCTTACCACCACCTCTTGTGGTGGTGGATGTAATTCGGGCATAGTCTGAGACCACTTAAGAAGGTGGCGGGTGGGCAAAGTCTTGGATGAGTGTGCCTGTGGTGAGCATCAGTCCCTCAGAGCAGCTGCTCTGATCTTACACTGGCAAGGAAAATGGAGAACCAGGCCCCAGCATGGCCCCTCAGGCTGGGGTAACATAGGGCATGGGCCTGCGGTCTAAGCCTTGGGTGTGAGGCTCAGGTTTCAACACCACATGCTGACAAAATTTTGGTGCTTCCAGCCATACCAAAAGCTGCCAGAAAGTCTTTAGGGACTGTTAACGGAACTACAGAAAGTCAGTAAACAGAAATGGACCCTCAAACAAAACAACTGAATGCCTCTGCCATAAAGACTATTAAAGCAAAAATTCCATTCCTGTCTGTGATGGTACCTATCCAGAAATACAAAAAAAAAATTTCCCCTCAGTCTTCTAGATTTGGAGAGTTCCCAGCTGCCTGAAGAGCACCAGACCGCACACCTGCCCTCGAATGGCATGCCTTGCATGACGCCTTCATCGTGGGGATCTAGCCTGTCCCCATCTCCTTCACGCATCCTGCCTTCCCCCGGATGTTGAATTGCCACCTGTTTGTGATGACATAGATACTTAAATTTCTTAGTGCTTCAGGGTTTGTGTGTTTATAGAAATCAAGCATTTGATTTTACTTATTTAACAGGAAAAAGTGTGGCAGAGTTTAGGCCTAAAAGGAATGGACATGAATGGTTGTTAAAATTTTCCAATCTCTTAACTTCAGACATTACATATTTTTACAGTTCAAGATCTGTATATTTATGCTATAAACAGAGCATAAATAAGAAGGTAATGATGAATAAAAAGTAATACTATAATCTTACTGGGTTTATCGTGTCAATCGCTGAAACAAAATGATTAGAATTAAGAGTTGTTGAGAAAAACTGTACCTTAAAACTGGAATCCAAAGAGTCAGGTATCTTGTAAGTGTGCAGAAATGTGCAGGCCGATGGGAGTGCGCAGGCCGATGGCTCCTGGAAGGCAGCAGCAGCTGGCTTCAGAACCCTCTGCCTGGAGACAGTTGCTAGGCAGTACTAGATTTGCTCACAAATGCACTTTTCACCCAAGGATCAGCATTATGGTAACACCCATGCCGCCTCCCAATCTCTCTTTCTGTCCTGTTTTATTGAAAGGCAGGAGACTGGTAAAATATCACTTATGACAGCTAATAGTCTCATGGACAGCAGATTGTACGAGGCTGTTTCCTGGACAAAAGGATGAAGAGCCTCACCTTGCGTGTCTATGAGCACGTTATAAATGTCCAAAAGCTGCGTAGTTCATTCGTCTTTTTTTCCTCAGGCTGAGTGTAAATGTTGTCCAGGGACCAGAATAATGGGACATTCTCTTCCAAGTTCTTCTGTTGATTCACAGAAAAACCCATACTGCAATTCATTTAATTTAAATTCATTTTAAGAAATATTTAGTAGATGATTCTGAGAGCTTGAAGTATGTAAACAAAAATATCATTATTCTAGAACTTTAAACTTCTTCTATGTTTTGCATTTTCCTTCTGCCTATAAAACTGAGGCTCAAATTTTTATAGACTCAACCATTTCCTGCTGGGCTCCCTAGCCTGTTGACAATATGAATGGCACAGTATGATAAATGAAAAAGTTTGATATGAGTAGAAATGTGCTGAGTGATACAAAGAATAAAAAGTAAAGTAGAACTCGTGCTGTTCTGGATGGAGTGCTTTCTGCTGGGTCCGCCAAGTCATTTAGTGGGTGTGCTGCATTCAGGACTTCCAGAAGTGGGGTATCCATTCCTCAAAGCAGTCTCCTTCCACAGTCCCTTTTTGCCAAAAGCACCAACGCTAGTCCTTCCTACTTAACATCCTGGAGCACAGTTGCTTCCTGTATGACAGATTCTTTAATATCTAATTCCCCAAACTTGCCTCTAAGACCTTTGCTTTGTGCTCTACTGCCCCATCCTGTCTACTATAGTTTTGCTGTCTTATTTTATTCCACTAGCTAGTAAAAAAAAATCTAAAATCAAAACAACAAAAAACAATTGCTCCCTATTTCTCATAGTTCACGCTATTTCTTTTAATTTTTAAATTAAAACTCTTTTTAGTCTAGAATGATAAAGATGCAATCTTGGCTCCTCAACTGCCTAACAAACCTCTGGCTGTAGCAGCCCTGTGCCTTCCTCAAATTTCTTGGTCCAAAGTCCACATCCATGCATTTGTTTGTTCCTGCCTCGAAGTTGGTTTCACCTGAAATGCCCTTAATGCTTCTGTCTCCAAAGCATTCCCAAGTTGAGCTAACTCATGAAAGTGTTCTAAATTCAGCTTCCTCTGTGGAATTTTCAAATTCACATATTAATAGCATCCCCCAACTGTTTTTCTAGTCAGTGTCTTGACACATGTTCTAGAATGCTTGTCAATAAAGAATCTTGCTTTCGGTGCTGCTCAGGCGGGGGTCCATACGGCTTTGTTCTTGATTCCCATCGTAACTTAACGGGAAATTGCACAATGTCCAGAACCCTTGATGTCCTGCAAATGAAGGAGGTGGATGTCCTCAAATTCCTTGCTGCAGGAACCCACTTAGGTGGCACCAACCTGGATTTCCAGATGGAGCAGTACATCTACAAAAGGAAAAGTGATGAAATCTACATCATAAATCTGAAGCGGACCTGGGAGAAGCTTCTGCTGGCAGCTCAAGCCATAGTCGCCATTGAAAATCCTGCTGATGTCAGTGTCATATCCTCTAGGAACACCGGCCAGCGTGCTGTACTGAAGTTTGCTGCAGCCACCGGAGCCACTCCTATCGCTGGCCGCTTCACTCCTGGGACTTTCACCAACCAGATCCAGGCAGCCTCCCGAGAGCCACGTCTTCTGGTGGTTACCAACCCCAGGGCTGACCACCAGCCCCTCACAGAGGCATCTTACGTCAATCTGCCGACCATTGCTCTGTGCAACACAGATTCTCCTCTGCGCTATGTGGACATTGCCATCCCATGCAACAATAAGGGAGCTCACTCAGTGGGTCTAATGTGGTGGATGCTGGCCCAGGAAGTGCTACGCCTGCGTGGCACCATCTCCCATGAGCGCCCGTGGGAAGTCATGCCGGATCTCCACTTCTACAGGGACCCTGAAGAGATTGAAAAGGAAGAGCAGGCGGCTGCTGAGAAGGCTGTGACCAAGGAGGAATTTCAGGGCGAATGGACTGCGCCAGCTCCCGAGTTCACTACTGCTCAGCCGGAGGTTGCAGACTGGTCTGAGGGCGTGCAGGTGCCCTCCGTGCCCATTCAGCAGTTCCCCACCGAAGACTGGAGTGCTCAGCCAGCCACAGAAGACTGGTCTGCAGCCCCCACTGCACAGGCCACCGAGTGGGTGGGAACCACCACAGAGTGGTCTTGAGCTGTTCTGCAGACACTTCAGCAAAATGGAAATGAGGTTGACAGAAAATAAAACACCAATTTCTAAAAAATAATAATAATAATAAAAAATTAAAAAGAATCTTAAGTCATACAAAGAGTTGACTGCTATATGGTGCTTGTTTTGTACTAAGCACTACTCCCAACATCTATATTATCACAAGAACCTCACAAAGTAGATACGGTAATCCTTACTTTTCAAATGAGGAAATTGGGGTTCAGAAAGGATAAGTAAAATGCCCAAGGTCACACAGTAAGATTCAGTTAGAACTTAAACCCAAACACACTGTTTCCAGAATCCACGGTCTAAATTAATAATCATTATCATGTATTCCTTCCAGTTTTAAAATTCTTATCAATCTAGTCTTTTCTTTAAAAAAAATGTTACATGTTTGCTGGACTCAATGGTCACATTCCTCGTGGGGGGGTTGGTACGCACCTAACACATCGCAGTTCTTTCTACATCACCTCCCCCCACAACTCTTGGTTCCTTTTCTATCTACAAAAGATGTATCTCTCCTGTTATCTGGCTTCTATTTTGCTCCTTCATTTACTTATCATCATCTGGCTGAAGGGAAACCAAGAAAGAAAAATTCAATCACCTGCCTAAAGTAACCAATAGCAGGGTTCCTCAAAATTTGATATGGATATAAATTACCTAGGGATCTTTTAACGTGCAGATTCTAAATCAGCAGTTACAGTAGTTACATGTTTCTGAAAACTTCTTACTGGCCCAGGTTCTCCACTTGAGCAGCAAGAACAGGGAGATATCAACTCAGGCTGGAACTCAGCTCCAGTACTACACCCAGGGCAGCCACCCGGGTGAGAGGGAAAGAGCATGACGGAGAAGAGGCGACCAGGGCAGAACACTGCTTCGCTCGTTATTACCCCAAGTTTATCCACAAAGAAAAAACCCACAGTCATCAACCATCTTTCAGTAATCCAGTTATTAAACATAAAAAAGGGTTTAAAATATATTTTAATTACTGAAGTAATGACAAGTGAAGAGCAAAGAAGCTGTATTTTGTGTGGACTTTCTTAAAATCTTAAATCTGGAAAGTTTCTGAAATTAAATGATCTTGTTGCTCTGAAAGACCTATTAATCAGTAATTCTACCTCTTGGAATACAGGCTACACAAATGCTCCGAGTAATGACAAATATCTGTGTGCACTCAGTGCTTTGTACTGTTCGTAATCATTTATAAAGAACCATAAATAACTTCAGTACTTAACAGCTTAATACAGAAAAAGTCAAATGTGTCATGCAAACGGCAGGTTAAATAAAAGCAGTTTTTATATTATCAGAAGAAATTAAAACATACACATTACATTTATGGTTAACTACCGGAGACTTTATTCACCACTGATAATCTGGAAATAGGAAATAAGCTTCTTACGCTTAAACTTCTCTTACTTTACTATGCCATTTAATCATTATGAATTTATGAAGTTTCCAAAAATATAAGTGAATGTTTTCTCACTGGCTTCTCAGTAAATACTTATAAAATATAATAGTTATAGTTTTATGATAGTGTGATATAACCTAGAAGTACATATATCCGTGTTCTGTATACATTTTAAGAGCATTAAATAAACTGCCAATAATTGATGAATCAATCAGTTCTATCTTGATCCAGTTCCAATTTTTATAGTTTATTTAAAACTTTATTTTGTAAAGCATATTTCAGTTAAATTACTGCCTGACTGCATCAAGGAGCCGAGCAATTTCCCAGTAGAGCTTGTCTTTGCCAGCTGACTGCATACACTTCAACACATGTGTCTTTGTCGGGTAGGGTGCGGGACTGTGAATGGTCTTTTCCTACTTACAGTGTTTTCTGTTCCTGATTTTAGCTCATGGATTTCATTTTTTGTACCCCCCACTAATCATCCTTTGTGTTTCAACTTTTTAAACATTGACAAATAAAAATCACATATATTTTGGGGGGTGTAATATATTTTGTAACATATGTACATTGTAGAATGACTAAATCAAGCTCATCAACAAATGCATCACCTCACAGTTATTTGTGATTGGGATACATAAAATTTACTCTTGCAATATTCAAAGTATATATACAGTGTTATGGTTATTTTATTTCCAGTCACTAATAAAATATTATAGATTCATAATAGGTTAACTACAGTCATCATGATGTGCAATTGATCTCTTGGATTTACCCACCCAGTTGAAATCTTTTATCCTCTGCCCACATTTCTGAACCCTCCCCAATCCCAGCTCCTCTCAGGGCCATCCTACTGAATTTCTACGACTTTGCCTCCCACAGTTGCATGCGTAAGTGAGGTCAGTGGTACTTGTTCTGCTGTGCCTGATTGAGTTCACTTATAATATCCTCCAAGACCATCCATATTGCTCCAAATGACAGGATTTCAGCTTTTTCTCTCCTTTTTATGTTTGACCAGCATTGCATTGTGGCTTATTCATTCTCGGCTTATTCATTCTCTTGACAGACACTTAGGTTGATTTCCTATCTTGTTTATTGTAAATAATGCTTCAGTGAACATGGCAATTCAAGTCTCTTTTCAATACTGATTTAATTTCTTGTGGATACAAAGCCAGTGGTGGGATGACTGAACCATAACATCAGTCTACTTTTAATTTGGGGGGGAACCTCTGTATTTGTTTTATGTATTAGCTAAAAAAACTTACATTCCCACCTAGCAGTGTATAAAGTTTCTCTTTTCCCCTGTTATCTTGATAAAATCATTATATCAGACATGAGTTATCTCCTTTTGGCTGATTTGCATTTCCCTGATAAGTAGCGATGATGAGCATTTTTTCATATATCAGATGGCTATTTGTATGACATTTTTGAGAAATTTCTCTTTAGGGTCCTTTGCCTTTTTTTTCCTCTTGTATCAGGAATTGAACTCAGGACCTTGCACTTGCCAAGCAGGTGCTGTGCCGCTGAGCTCCACCCCATCCCCTTTGCCCATTTTTTAACTAGGTTGCTTGCTTGCTAATCAGCTGAGTTCCTTGTATATTTTGGAAATCAACCCTTTATAAGATGTATGATACACAAACCTTTTATCCCATTCTGCAGATTGTTTTGGTCTGTTGATTGTTTCCTTTGATGAGTAGAAGCTTTTCATTTGATGTAATCTCATTTATATACTTTCGCTTCTGTTGCCTGAGCTTTTGGGGTAAATACAAAAAAATCATTGCCCAAATCAATGATGGGTAGTTCTTTCTGTTTTCTTATAATTTTAGGTTTTAAGTTTAAGCCTTTGATCAATTTGAGTTGATATTTATGTATGGTATGAGATAAGGGTCCAATTTTTTTCTTCCATGTAGATATCCAGTTTCCTTAAAAGCATTTACTTGAAAATACTGTCCCTTTCCCAGTATTACATTTATTTTGTGTATATTGAAACTTCCTTGTATACCAGTTACAAATCCCACTTGATCATGGTGAATGATCTCCATAATGTGCTGAATTCATTTCACTAGCATTTTGCTGAGGATTTTTGCATGTTTGTTCATCAAGGACCTTGGCTTGTAAGTTTTTTTTTTCTTGTGGTATCCTTATCTGGCTTTGGTATCAGAGTAATGTGGGGCTCATAGAAAGAGTTTGGAGGTATTCTTTCTTCTTTAGTTTTGGGAACAGTGTGCAGTATTCATATTAGTTTTTTAATGTTTAGGAGAATTCATCAGTGAAGTTATCAGGTCTTGGGCTTTTCTTTGATGGGAGACTTTTAAAATCCTGATTAAATCCCAATACTTATAATGTACCTGTTCAGATTCTCTATGTCTTCATGGTTTGGTACTGGTAGGTTCTATGTTTAGAAATTTCCCCATTTATGCTAGGTTTTTCTATTTTGTTGGTGTATACTTTTTATAATAGTACCCAATCCTTAGTATTTCTGTGCAGCAGTTACAATGTCTCCTCTTTCACTTCTGACTTTATTTGAATCATCTCTCTTACTACTCTAACTAAAGCTATTTAATTTTGTTTATCTTTTAGAAAAATCAACTTCTAGTTTTGTTGATCCTTTGTAATATTTTTAGTCTATATTACATGTACATCTGCTCTGATATTTATCTCATTTCTTTTGCTAATTTTGGGTTCAATTTATTCTACCTTTTATAATTTTTTCAGATCTATATCAGGATGTTTAACTTTTTTCTTTTGATGGAAGCATATATTGTTATCAACTTTCTTCTTAGTACTGCTTTGCTGCATTCCATAAGTTTGGGTATGTTCTGTTTCTATTTCATTTTTCTTCAGATATTTTTTATTTCTCTTTTGATTTCTTCTTTGACCCACTGATCATTTTAGAATGAGTGGTTTAATTTCCATGTTTTTGTGACTTTTCCAATTTTTACACTGTACTTGATTTCTGGTTTTATCCCATTATCTTCAAGTAAAAAAATATTTGATGTAATTTCAGTCTTCTTGAATTTGTGAAGACTAATTTTGCTTCCCGTCCTATGGTCAATCTATCCTAAAGACAGTTTTATAAACATTTTAAACAAAGCATATGATGAACTGAGCACTTCTAACAGTAAGGGAATTTACACACATTCTGAAAGCCAAAAGGGAAATCTTGAACAAATAACTAAAAAAAATTCATGAGTAACTGAAAACATACAAGGACTTGGATCTTGGAGGAAAATGGGACACAGGACAAGAGCCATTAGCAAAAGTATTAACAAAAAGATGATAGAACAATAAAGTGAAAGATGCTTTATGACCAATTCTGCATTTGATGGTACTGGGGAATAAAGATAAGATTTAACCATAGGTGTTTGGCTATACTCTGGATGAATGGAAAGTAGCCACGTTGTAATACACAGTTAGAAAGGCGCATCTTACAATCTTTTTCCCTGAGGTCTGAACTAAGTGCAAACCCAGCAGCTGCTTCACCTGTAGGGGCAGGACAAACAGAGACACAGGCAACTTTAGTAGGGACTATTAATTACAGAAATGAGCTCCTCACCAAGAATTACCAAGCATTAAAAAAGGATCACTAAGTATTTGAAAAGTCACCACCATGTCATAAAAGTGTCACAAACACAATTAGAAAAAAGTACATTTTTGGACCCTGCAAACAAGCCTTCAGTTTAAAGCAAGGAGGGCCCTAAATTCAGGAAAAAGAATAAGCAAAATGAATCAGGGATATTAATGCTGTAACACTAATAATAATTCCAAAAACTCAATAGCTAGGCTAAAGAGCTAAATGGTTACAACAAATATGGATAAACTAGAAAATTTGGCCTAGGAATGCTCTTAGAACACAAAATAATACAGAAAGAAAATGTATTCAAGTCTTTTGTCCTGAAAGCCCATTTTAATTATTTGGAAATAATTAACGTTTCTGCTAATATGTTAAATTCTAAGCACTTCGTCCTTTGTAAACTTAAAGTTGCTGGTAAACTAAACCGTCTCCATATTTTATTCTCAATTTTATTTGTAACTGTTAGTACATTTATGAAAACAATATGGAAGTTCACATTTTAAATAAAAGGCTAAGACACAGCTTTCCATTTTCTTTATAACATTTTCAATTAAATTAACATGTCACTGATCACTAAGAAAAAATGTATGCATTAGAAAATTACTGGCAGAATAATTATCAAGAGTTTAACAGTACAAAGCTTGGTTAATGGGTGAAGTATATGTTCACCTCTCTTTCCAAATTTTCCTTAAACATGTAACTTTTTAAAAACATGTACCTAATTACTTAATTATGTAAAATGGCTAAGATATTTATATTATTAAAAATGATAATTTTTAATACCCAAGGGGAAAATCTTTATACTAGAGAAGCTTTAAAGCCTATTTATTATTGAAGAAATCCTCTCTTGCCTTCCCTTCAAAATGCTGCCAGACATTTAAATATATACAAAAACAATTCCGCATTTTGCTTTCCTTTTCATCAAGCAAGATCTTAACTCATCACCATATGATTTCTTTCCAGTCACCACCTCCTGGCCTATCCACACTCATAGGTCTGTTCAAAGAACCCAGCGTCATGCTTCAGAGGGAGATAAAAGAAGATGAGGTGAAGAAATAGAATAAAACAAGGGGACTGGGGCAAGAAGAAAATGCAGGAATTCTACTAGTCAGCTCTGCATTACTATAATGAAATACTTGATGCAGCCACTTTTATAAATGCAAGACATTTATTTAACTCATATCTTGGAAGGTCAATGACATGGTGCTCATGCAGACTCAATTCCAGCAAGGGCCTCATTGCAAATAGCTGACGGCAGTGGTGAGAAAACAAGTGACCGCATGTTGGGGCAGAAGCAGAGAGACAGGGCTTTGGAGCTCCTCTCGAGGGAATGCTTCCAACTGACTTAAGGACCTCCCTCGGAGCCCCACCTGCAAAAAGATACCCTCAATGCTGTTGATGCACCAAACCTTTAACACATGAACCTTTGAGGGGCACACAATTAAACCACATCAAAACCATAACAGGAATAGAGAGAAAACAGTATCAGAAACATAGTGGCAGTGAATGTAAGAACACTCTGTTTGTTGAGCTTTCAGCACAAACCTGCATTTCAATGGATATTCTTGGCAGCAGATGAGTGGAACTAGAATACTGACAGGCACCATAAGCTTCAGGGAAAATGGCTACTGCGCATCAACATTGTTACTAAGCTATATCTATGCTGGGTCTTACCTCTGTAAGGTATGTTTGAGGAGTCAAATTTGAAGCAATACATCTAAGGACTTGTGATTTATCCTCAGGTTCTCCTGAAGGTCTACAATGAAATGGATCTGGTCAATTAAAATAGATGACAGTTCTCTCACTTTCATCTTTGCACACCTTTAAGCCAGAGAACTAAGCATGCTATTTGATGGCTTGTCCTTAGAGGCCACGTGAAGACCATGGGGTCCACTTTACACCTAGGTTCCCACCAAAATCCAGACAAGGTGTTACATAGGGGCAGGAGAACAAAACCAGCAAGATTTCTCTCTTTCTGTTCCATTATGATTCCTATAGTCATACACTGAAATACTAGAAACCTATTAGAAACTTGGACCTAACCAAGATATATTGAAGCATAGGTGTCTAACGAATAACAAAACAAGGATTTATCTCACTCAAAGGTGTCTTCCTTTGCAGTATTTGTGCCCAACATCTAAATTTCTATTCCATTATTGGAAAAATTTCAAGTTAAATTATTTCTCTGGTTAAAATTTAAATCTCTAGACAACACAAAGCATTATGCTACCAGCCTGCAATTCAGCTAACTAAGCAGTCATTAAACCTAGTAATCAATCATTCCACTCCCTCCTTGAGAAATTGACAGGATGTGTCAGTAGAAGGGCAAGAAAAAAAATGTCTGGAGTGATGGTAGAATGCTAGTTACAAAATAGCTCTCTCGCTGCTTTGCTGCCTTTTGCCTGCCATAAACTATTTCTCTGTGATGTCTCTCTCCCTGCCACCCTGCCTTGGAGCCAGCCAACTATGGACTGCAACCTCTACAGACTGAACTATGATAAACCTCTCCTCTTTTAACTTTGGATGTGGGGTGTTTTGTCTCAGCAATGAGAAAAAGTAACTAAGACACTTATTTTCAAAAACACATAAATACCATATACCATGATTATGTTTATGTTAAGTATATCACCTCATTTGAATTTGTTTTTCATCCTTCAAAACCACCAGTCCAAACTCAGAAGTGTCAACACAATATTAAAAATTAAAGAGGTGATTAAAGGCAAGTAATTAATGTATACATAGTATTTTCACTTCATACAGCATATTTAACATAAACTTTATAAATATGTACATATGAATCAAATGTGTAAACAACCGGGAATCTATGACAAATCTGTGTAAGAGGAAAAGCAATACATGAGCCTCAAACATCACTTGTGCACATTCACTTACAGGAGTGGCTGTGTCACAGGGCCCATCCTGAGTAAAGCCAGTGTGTAAACTCCAGGGCCATTGCACACCATCCTGCTCCTGCCTGGGACAAGGACAGACATTAGTTGAGTGGAAGTTCAATGCCTTCTGCAACTTCAGATCAATCCATCTTTAGCTAATCAAACATTTTGATTATTACCATATCCAGTTTCTCTGTAAAAATATTCTCTGTACACGCCAAGCATTTTTAGGTTCCTTAGCCTAGTTAGTCTTTGTTATTTTTTAAGTCTCAGTAGATTTGTACACCAGTCTAGCTCCACTGGAGGATAAAGACGTGTGTTACCATCTTCCAGTCACTATAACAAGATACTTGAGTTAATCAACTTATAAATGAAAGGGCTTGTTTTGGTTCACAGTGTTAGTGGTTTCAGTCCATGGGTGATTGTTCCTGCTGCGTTGGGCCTGTGGTAAGAAAGTGCATGGCAGACCAGCAGTGCTCACCTCACGACCAGGAAAGACCAGGAAAAGACACGGAGGAGGAGGGAGGGAGAAGAAGGAGGGGGCGAGGGAGAGGAAGAGGGAGAAGGAAGAGGAGGGAGGAGAGGAGCAGGAACAGGAAGAGCAGGAGGAGCAGGACGAGCAGGAGGGCCGCTGCCAGGCCCCGTTGTCTGGGGCCCATCTCTGGCGACCTCCAAACCTCCCCCTCGGCCCCATCTGTTAAAGGGTCCACCACTTTCCAACAGCACCGCTCTGGCACCAAGCCTTCTGCATCTGGGCCTGTGGGGGCCGGTGGGAAGCGAAGCGCAGCAAGACTGACGCTCTGCTTCACCTTGAGTCAGAATTTCTCTCCTTACCTGTATTTCCACATTAAAGTATCACGCTCACCCACCCCAGCCCCTGTACCCATTTCCTTATTCTATTAAACTCACTTATTTTATTTCACATAAATGCATTTATTTGAACTTTTTATTTGTGAATTCACAGGTTAATGTGTTTCATTACATTGTTCCTAACCACTTAAAGTAACCTTGTGTACAAACAAAACCTTCTTCACCAGGCATGGTGGTGCACACCTGTGATCCCAGTGCTCTGGAGACTGGGGCAGCAGGATCGCAAGTTTGAGCCCAGCTTGGGCGACTTAGTGACTTAGTGAGACCCCATCTCAAATTAAATAAAAAAGGCTGGAGATGTAGCTCAGTGTGACGGCCCTGGGCTCAATCTCCAGTACCATAAAAACAAAATCCCTAAATCTCCTTGTTTCCCATGAACTCATCCTACGTGCCATCAGCAGCATATGTACTATGCTTCCTAAGGAAATGCTGCTTGTGGCCTTTTGGATTCTTTGGAGATGGGATGAGTGAGGGAAAGAGTAAAAGGACCCACAAAAATGATACTGACATTCCCAGATGTAGGAACAGGAGACTGACCACAGCATTAAAGGGAATAAGAAAATAATAATTTAAAAACCTTAGAGACAATACATAGTTTTGTTTGTATTTTGCTATTGTTCTTTTCTTTGTATTCTTTTCTTTAAAATAAAAATTTAAAAAAATGACAGTGGCATAAATTTACAAAAATATTATCCAATTTAAAAGTAAATTCCAGTGATAGTAAATGTTCCTGTTTTGGAAAGGTTTGGCTTAGATTTCAAATCACAAGTTATTTATAGTCTAATTTAACCTTTTAATATAATTTCTTCTTATAGATTTCACCTGGCAAACAAAGTTTTATGATGCTTGTGTCACATATAATTTTTATTTTGTAGTACTGTAAGAGCTACATTTATTTAGCTATAGAGATGACCACCTCTGTTATGTGTGTATAAATATTGAACTTGTTCAAGATCTACCTTCCATAAATTCATCATTCACTTTTCTATAGCTCATTGACCTACTGCTCTAGGTAGTGATTTGGGGATATGGAGTCAGAGGAAGAAAGAATATGTCAGTAGAAACAGGCTTTCCAAGATCCCAAAAGTTAGTGTCAGGTTCAGCAGTGGACCTATGGACATTCGTTCTGCTTTTCCCTGCCAATGAGCTTGTTGCTGAGTTTGACCTGAGAACCACAGAACTGCAGGTGTCTAAATTTTTTCCCAATATTGGCACGTATTGCTTAGTTTCTTCCTAAATGGTGACATATGTCCCTGGCATCCAAGGGTATGAAAACAACTACCTGTGCAGCTGGAGCAAACAGCTGGAGGCCTCTGCGAGGGCTCTGAGTCCCGGGGAAGCTGCATGGAGGTGCTGCGCTCTATGGCCAGCTGGCTGCCACTAGGCCTGCATGTTGTTGGCTAAATACATCAGAGACTTAAGGAGGATGTACATGTGTGTGCTTTCTTTCCAGCCACCTATAGTCAGAAAGAGAGAGAGAGAGA
>PVLD010012676.1:0-59161 GCA_004027595.1 Dinomys branickii | reverse complement strand
TAGAATTTCTAGAAGGAACACAGCCATGCTGACATCTGGATTTTAGGCCCATTTGGGGGTTTAGGCCTGCAGAAATACAAGAAAATGAATTTCTGTTGTTTACATTGCTAATAAATTTGTGGTCGTTTGTTGTAGCAGTGATAGAAACCAATAGACAAAGGAATTGGATAGTGTTGATGAAATAAATGTGTTGATGTACAATAGTGACTATATTATGAGTGCATCAAATTAATTGGCACATTTAGAAGTCAGGCTCCTTCACACATGCCTATAATCCCAGCCTTCTGGGGACTGAGAGAAGATTATCATGAGTTTGAGGCTAATCTGGGCTATACAGCAAGTTCACAGCCAGCCTGGACTATACAACCCTGTCTCAAAAGAATTTTTAAAAGTTCTTTTAAAAAAAGATATGTCATGATTTTCTTTCCCTCAAACAGTACTTCAGGTGGGAGCAGAGTATGCATTTCCCAGGTTTCTACAACCACATCCTTCCCACTACCCAATTTATGGAGGCAGAAAGTGAGGTCAGGTAGGTGTAGAAACCCAGCTCTCTATACAGAGAAGACAAAATTGTGTCCCAGAGTGTGTGTGAGTTGGAGCCCTCTCCTGTATAGCTGGTGAAAAACCAGGGCAGGTGTGTCTAACAGCAAACTGACCTCTCATTTATCCTAACGCAGTAAATCTAATATGCTATAACTATATTTTCATCTAATATATTGGTGTTGATGTTTCAAAAGCAGTTTGACACAAATATTTGTACAGTACTTATCCTGTTCATTGTTACCCACTTTGGTTCTCTGCTTATGAAAGAAATTAGGGAGCTGGGCAGAAACTAGCAAAGGAAGGAAACTGGAAGCACTGAGGTAAGGTGTAGGGAATTACCAAAGGATATGGAATCCAAGGAGAAAGACATTGGGTGGTAAGGGAACAGTATAGAAATGGGCTCAAAAGTGCTTTAGTAAAACAGAATAGATTTAGGTTTCGTACCTGTAGTAGTGACATGGTAAAACTTATTTCAGTCTTCAATTCTTGGTACCTCATCCTCTCATCTTAAAATGGGCAAAATATCCATTTTGCACTATTGTTGAGAAGAGTAAGTGGTTGCATATTTGCACAGGGACAGGGCAATATCTGGTACATGATATACAAGAGATGTTCATTTCTTTCCCTTGATTCTTTTTCCTTACTGATATTATTGCAAATTATGTAAATTGTGATATTGCATAACATCTAACAAAACCATCTAACAGGGAAAAATGAGAAACAGTAGCATCTATTAGCCATAAATATTAAGCTTGCTGAAAGATTTTGGTCTATACTTTCCCAATTCGTGCAATTGTCAGATTAATTCAGGAGAAACTTTTCTTTTGAATTATTTAAATGCCCACCAACAAGAGGAACCCACAGAGGGTCTTCTGCAATGTGATATGGTTATTGATTAACTCAGCACTCAGGTTCTAAGTAGCCAGGAAGATATTTAATATATCAATTATTCAGGAGAATTAGCATTTTCCTTTGTTGCTGAAAGCACATTTGCTATTGAGTCACCTGAGCAGGCAAATGATTTTTAGAACCGCAAAAGTTGGTCTCTCCCTTCTAGCCTTGGCTGTCTCTGCAGAGAGCCTCACTGAAGCAAAGTCTTCACCTCTCACAGCAAATGTGGGCTGGACCAGGGACACTCAGGCACTCAAAAATACATGTCAGAGGAATGAGAATCTCAGAAAACGCTAGTGAAGAATGACCAACAAAAGTGTTTTAAAATATCAACCTGGAAAGAAAATCAATTCTAATAAACCCCACGCTCTGGGGCTCAAATATTATGAAGGTAAATAGTCTTTGAAATGGGAATGAGCATGGGGCAGAGAATAGTGAATGACGTTGATCAAAACCTGAGAGCCTCCAGGCATCCTCACAGTCTGTAGATAAATTGATTAACTGTTATCTCACACTCAGGACCCCCAAATTAACTGCCAGCCTTCTGTAAACAATCCCTCAAGGTGAAGATAAAGCCATTTGGCTGAATTAGCATTTTCAGTTGATAGAAGAATGAAAAACTGAAGTTGAAAGGGAATTGACTTTCCTTTTCTGACAAAAGATACCTTAGGCAAATAATGAATTTCTTTTAAAGAAAGAAAGGTCTTTTGTGAAGGTTTTGCTATTAATATGCATTCAAAGAAATTTATTTAAATAGTTACATAGTAATACAGTTTTTTAACAACTTGATTATTACTAATTAAATAATTGGCACATGTTTTAAAATATCTTAATTATCAGGTCATTTTAAGACTCCAGAAATAAGCAGAAAAACTCTATTGACCTAGTTTCAATTGAAGTCAAATTTGCTGACCTGGATAATGAGGGTTGAATCTTGATCAGTGTTTTTATGATGGGCAGATTCAAGCGGAATGGTAAGAAGTGTATTGTTTGGCATATGTTAAGATAAGAACGGAAACGATTACAACAGCAACTTTGCAGAGAGCAAGAGTTTTGGTTTTATTCTAGTGAGGAGGGAAAACCGCTGAGAACTACCTAAATTAGGCAGCATCCAAACTTTCTCAGGAAAAAAACGACAGAGATGATCACTGTCCTACAAATGGGGGAGGGGCGGGCTGGTTTTCAGGAATTTGGTTCTCAGATACTAGGAGTGACTTCCGGACTTGTCCGTCATAGAAACAACAGCCCTCGTCGCTCTGCCACTGCTCTCTGCTCCTCATACCCTCACTTCTGAAAGCACCCTCAGGACTTTTGTAGCTTGCTTTAGGGATGATTTGCCTTAAACTGAATTAACACCTTTGTAAAATACTCAGGCTCAGGTTTTCCCGGGGAAATAATAAAAGGATATGTAGGATGTGTGTGCACACATACAATTAATATGCATACTATCTCTCTTTGCACAAACGCCAAACTCAGTCCTAGAGATAAAAGAGTGGAATGAAGGAATTAGAAACAACATTTGCCAAGTCAGGCTATGGGAGCAAGCTGATGCTCTGTAAAGGCAGAATGAACTGTGTGGCACCTATTCTTTCCGATTCTGGGGCAGGAGCCTCAATTTTTCTTTCTGATGAGAACACTCAATGTGTAAGAAATGTAGACTAGAAACATCACGACTAACTCCAATCTATTTTCCTCATTTCAGAAGGTACAGTCTCCCCACTCTCACGCAGTCTTGAATTTAGTCTTAGCACTGCTGGGCTTATTAGCAGTGGTCGGTTACAAGACAAACGAAACATATGAAGGGAAAATACCTTCTTGCAGGAAACAGATGACTGGGAATTTCCCAGACAGGCCTAGCTTCTCTCCCACCTGCATACAGTTGTGCCTTTAAACTAATGAAATTTAGATAGAATGCTTTAAAGTGTGATTATCTCTAAATAAGTGCATTCAATATGGGGCCTAGTCGCTGCGGGTGTGTGCGTTTTGTTGTAGCCCATTGCTCAGAAGTGAGGCTAATTGAGTATGGGAAAAGTACAATTCTTCTGTGGCTACCAGAAACAGAACTCTGTGTGCTGGAAACAGCCCTTTTCCCATAGCTAAGCAGAGACAATGCAGGATGTCCCAAGAATCACTGACCAACTTCCTGTTTCCGACCCAGCACTTCAAAGGCAATGGCAGTAGCATCCCAGAACAGTAGGGAAAAAATTAGCCTTACCGCGTTCTCCAAGGCAGATGGAAGAAACCCTGGCTGCTGGAGGCCAGGCCACTGGGTTCTCAGGGCCACTTGACTGAAGGGGCTGGGGAAGCTGAAGTCAGCCTTCGCTCTGTTTGCTCTCTCCCCAGCAACCTTTCCCAGGATTTTTCTCACAAAGCACTCCTATTCTCTAATCCTCTCACAAGGAAAACCGGCACACACACCAAATGACTTCTGCAGAAGCGCCTCTCCTAGGGAGCGGGAGGGGAGGAAGCACAAGGGGGGGGGGCCTTGCCGGCATTAATGAGGGGCCTCGAACCCAGCCCTCTGGACTCTCCATCGCCTAGAGAACAAAGTATGGAGGGAGTGCGGGGATAGCACAGGCGGTGACCAGGCTTGGAGGTGAGAGTTGGTTCTCGCCCCTCAGACACCTCACTGCCTCACACGGGGGCACAGGGGATGCTCTGCTTCGAGCTATATCTGAGTATGACACCTCTTAGCTCTCACTTCCTCTCAGAACAGAAAATTCATCCAACTTCTGCAGCAATCAGCTAGAAGCTGCCCACATTCACCTCGCACTTTAAGAGCCCTTGACAAAACACAACAGCTGATTGTATTTAATTTCATTTCTGAACTGGGAATACACTGAAACAGCAAGAAAAAGTGGAAAATAAAATACAGAAACGTCTATCTGCACTATCAGAGACACTGAGGATTACTATTTTTACAAATGTTCATTTGAAAAATAAAGTCTTTAAAATTATTAATAAATGGAAATCTTACTGCTAACTTGTAAGGCATGATGACTTAAAAACTGGATTTCCTTATCCTTTAAAGTTTACCTTATCTTCCCAGGACAAGAGGCACACTTCCATTTCAAAATCATATCCACACTTTATCGATCCTAACTTATGACAAATACTATACATATTTCTGATAGGCTCCATGCAATATGGAATTCTCCCTTTTCCCCTCCAGTTTGTAAAAAGACGACTTACCTTTTGACTACCTCATTTAAAAGTAGAAACAAATAAATCACAGCTGTAAAAAGAAGACTTACCTTTTGACTACCTCATTTAAAAGTGGAAACGAATAAATCACAGTGAAGACCAGCACATGGCACAGTTTTACATTTTGAAACGAGGGCTTTTTGCCTTGGAGTCATTATTTCTAAGGAGCCGCACTGTGCTTGTGCCTGTTTTCTGCAGCATGCCACTGGGCCTTTGAAACAAAATGAATCGCCTCCACACCACCAGCCCCTCTAGTACTAACACTTCAGAATGCCCAACTGGGGCATGCTGCCTCTTTCCCTAGTGACCTTGCATAGAATCAGAGGTGACGGTTTGATGGATGAGCTTCCCAAGAGACAAAGCAATCTGTGACATCACAGTTCTGGCGGCGCTCCCACCCCAGGCCCCCATCCTGTCTGAGCCTCTCTGTAAAAAATTTCCTCTGCTTGGTGACAACACTATCTCAATAGCAAAAATGAGCCTCGGGTACATAGAAAATGCTATAACTTCTCTGTCCTTCAATTTTCTGATTCCCTTTTGCTGGGGGAAAGAGAAGTAGGTTGAGAGATGAATGGACTGGGAAGAGAATTCAGACAAAACAATATAAAATTGCAGAGGTCAATATTTTACAAGTTTGTAACCTGAGAGCAGAACAATAACCTTCAAAAGAAGCATTTCAGTTTTTGTGTGGTTTTGTTCTTTGCATCATTATTCAGCACTTGTACACTCATACTAATGTCTCTCTGATACATAATTCAAAGAGCTGTTCAGTCAAATTATATGTAAACAACTATGAAGCTATTTAAAATATCTGTGTAAAACCTTTCAAACTTACTGGAACGCCTTAACATTATTATTTTTTCTTGATTACAAAAGATTTTACTTTACCTCATCATCAAGAAATATACAGCTCTGGGCCATTTTGCTGTATTCCATGTCACAGTTGTTCTCTGTACTGGTATGTGCCACCAGTCTTACCACTTAAAATAATACTTGGCAAACCCATTTAAACTTTTGATATAAGCTTCCTTGCAAATAAAAGATCTCATATCTTTGTGACTCTCACCCTTCCCTTTATTCTTTTCATCTAATCTTTGTCTCAGATGTTCAGCACAAGGAGAGTAAAGCTCCAGATGCATGTATATCTAAATCTAATCTGTATATACATATATATACATATAATTTATATGTACATAGGTATTTATCTATATTTGTATCTATATCTATGCCTGTCTATCTATGGTCAATAAACCTATCTACACAAAAATAAAAATCTGCTCATGGAAAAAAACCAACACAAGTCAAAAGAAATCCTCAGAACAGAGGGCATGTCTCTTTCATATGTGATGAGTACTTAAACTTTGAAAAGATAAAAACCAGTTACGTGGGAGAAAGCAGACAAAGGTTGTGAAATAAAAGGATATATTAAAGGAGCCCTTAAGTATTCCAAAATGTGTTCTTTCTCATTTCCAGTAAAATCAGTACAAATTAAAACTACACCGAGGTATCATTTCACATCCAACTGAGTGGACTAAACCCAAAAGTGGGGCCCCATTCACCATTGGTAATGCTGGGGGAAGGGTCACATAGGTTGCTGATGTGAGTACATTAGACTACTACCAACAGAGTGGAGACTTAACAATCTGGAACAAATTTACAGATGCATGAACCTTTCTACCTAGGAATCACCCGTTTCTAGGTACCTATTGCACACAATTGCCCAGACAAGCATAAGTATCACATACTCAAGCAGTACAACAGAAACCATACTATGCCCAGCAGTAGACTGATGATCTGTGGCATATATGTATATATATATATAGTAAAATACTATAGGACAGCAAAAAGGAGAGAATATCAGATCTCTATATTCTAGTATTCACAGATGTCCAGGAATGAATACAAAGTGCTGAGAAGTGTGGAACTGAGGCAAATAAAAAAGAAAGAAGAAAGAAGAAGAAAGATTTAAGAAAGGAAGGAAGGAAGGAAGGAAGGAAGAAAGAAAGAAAGAAAGAAAGAAAGAAAGAAAGAAAGAAAGAAAGAAAGAAAGAAAGAAGAAAGAAAAGAAAGAAAGAAAGAAAGAAAGAAAGAAAGAAAGAAAGAAAGAAAGAAAGAAAGAAAGAAAGAAAGAAAGAAAAAGACAGGAAGAAAGGAAGAAAGATTGATGGATTTTGGAAAGATAAACAAGAATCTAACAGCAATAGTTGCTGGAGAGGGAGGGAGTGAAGGAAGCGGGGATTGGGAAGGACAGAAATAGACATGACAGTCTCCTATGTTTTACTTATCTTCTTAGGTCAGGGGTTGACAGACTGTGGCTCTCTGCCTCTTTTGGCAAATAAAAGCTGATTGCAATACAGTCACACCCACTCATTTGCATATTGTCCCTGGCTGCTTTGGTACCACAGTGGCAGAGTTGAGTAGCTGCATAGTGGATTGCAGGGGCCACGAAGCTGAGGGGTTACCATCTGGTCTTTTCCAGAACCAATTTGGTGATCACAACTCTGTGTGATGAGTTTTACCATAATGCAGGTGACAAATCTCAGAGGACAGGGTAGGCTTCCCTGGTTGCTAGTTTTCAGGGGTCCAAGTTGAAATTATAATACAGTTCTTGTGTTCTATTTCTGGCTGTCTCTGCCTCACTAATTAACTTTCTAGACTTGTGCTCCTCCACTATAAAGTAGTGACAATAATGCTAACCCCTTAGTTTTTTAATGAAGATTAAATGAAACAATGAAAATGAATGGGCCAGCATGTTGTAAATGACTATACGCACCTATGATATTAGTATTTTCAATATTATTATATGGGAAAATGATAGGTGATACATGCTTATAGGTAATTAGTAAAAGACTGAGATTAGAAGAGCCATGGTACTTGAAATATTCGCAGTACTTATTACACAAACATTGTCTTCCAACATTTCTATTCCTACCATAGTTAGATAATGATCATACCTCATCTCTCAGTGGTTCTCCACAGCTGGTGCGGCCACTGCCTCCAGTCATCTGACAATACTGATTTAGAGGAAAAGCCCTTCTTAGCATGTCTTCGCATTGCAGTAGAATTATTTGCTCTTTACAAAGTTCAAGGGAAATTTGTAAACTTGAAGACATCTCTTAAGTTCTAGCAGCTATAATTGATCAGTGAAGCTTATTATATTATGAAGAGTGGTACACTAAGTGACAAAGTGTATTTGGTACTCATCTGGGGATTGTATGTGACACACTTAGAATCAGACTTGATTAAGACACTCATTTTTGACATTCACATTTGTGTGATCAATTTTGTTTTATTTTAAATATATGAATGCATCCTCTTGGATTTAAAAGTTAGAACTTCTTTTTCATAGAACCGTCAGTGGTTTTCCTATACTCAGAGAGCTTACCTTTTCAGTCACTGAGTTTAAAGTGATTGATATTGTCAAAACATTTTAGGTATAACTGTTTCTAACCATACATATTTGTGAGCTGTTAAACTAAATAAATGTGAAGTCCCAAAGATCACAGCAAAGTCCATTAAAATTTGCATATCCTTTGCCCTGCACCTCTAGGAAATTAATTCTGAAGAAATAATGTTACCCATACTATTGTATCCAAAGTGATACTCATGAAAAAAAATAAGGAATTTGTCACATGGTTATTCAAAGGTATTTTGCTCTGCCTGTTGTCTATTGCTCTGTAACAAATCACCAGGCCATTTAGTGACTTAAAACAAGCTGTGCCTGTTGTGCTGACAAATCTGTGATTTTGGAGGGCTTCAGTGGGTATAGCTGCCTTGGCACTATTTCCCCTCGGTGGCTGTGACTTGGAGGCCAGACACTGAAGATTTGCTCATCACCCATTGACAGTTCATGCTGGCTGTTGCCTGAGACCTCAGCTGAGGCTGTTAGCTGGAACAACTACACATACCTTCTCCATGTGACTCTTGATTTTCCACAATATGCTGGTTCAATTCCAAGGGTGAGAGTCTCAAGAGAGGGTTACGCTGAAGCCATATCATCTTTTACAATCCCTCTTCAAATTCATATGATGTCACAGGCACAAGATTGAGGCAATCATAAAACCTCGCCCAGGTTCAAGGTAAAGGGGCAGAAACTATCTCCTGGCAGGGCAGGGCAAGGTTCAAAAACGTGTGGAGGGTGGATGGGAAATTTGCCATCACCATTTTGGAAAGTCCAATCATTCATAATTATGTAGAAATTAAAGTGAGATAGCAGATACGAATTTGTTGGCACCTAAGGACTTTTAAATGATAGTGAATGCTAAATTGGCAGAGTAGCAAATATGGTGCCATGCTTAGAAATAACCTGGCTTAGTTAAGAATCAATGAATGTTGCTTGGGTAAATGTTACTGTTTTATATCTTATATTGGAGACAGTCTATGAGAAGCTACAGGAAAATGTTAATATTGGTAATTCTGTGATGAGATTATAATTTAATATTTTCAGGATAATGAGTTTATAATATTCTTATAATGAGCACACATAGAAAATTAAAAGGTATTTCAGAATGAACCTCAGAGGACAATAACCTGAATGACTGTCAGAAAGGTTGACCTAATTTATTTTAGATAATTACAAGCTAATTAGAATCCTTTGCAAAGCACATTTTCTTTTTTTTTTTTTACTTGTGGGAAGAATTTACTGGTTGGCTACCTGGAAACATTTAATTCATGCAAAGTATCTAAAGCACTAAGGGATATAAAAATACGAACTTTCTTTTTAATTGTAATAACAAAAGAGCCACTAACAACATAAAATGCAAGATTTTTTTAAAAAAGAACATAGGTCACTAAAACAAATACAATTTGTCTTCAAGTTGGTTATACCTGATTGACGATAATAATGATAAATTCGAGTTTTAATCACTGCACTGAATTAGTAGGACATAGCCATACAGAGACCAGGATATCAGAACAGAAGTCTGGTGTTCATTCATGTGGTATGCTCTGCTATCACTACCTTTTCCATGACCAGTAATATTTGAAAAAACACACTAAAATACAACTTGTTTTAGAAACAAAATTGCTCAGTTTGAAAATACTATTTAAGCAAGGTGTTAGAAATGACATCTGGATAAATTTGAAAGTAGGATGATACTGTGGCACGAACTCAATCCATAGTCCACAGTGTCAAATTTGGGGTATTTGTGAGAGTGAATTAAACAAACAACTCTAACATGATGACTATCCTTTATGTGACACTAGAAGGAATATATTTTTACTAAACTTGTAAACCAATTTAGCAGTTCCCAGCTTTTACTCAGCTTTGGCATACTGTATTTAATTGTAGTCATTTTTTTTTTTACCCCAACTGAAATCTTTCCTACTTTCTGCTGAAGTATTGCTTGACCTCTTGAGAAGTTACTCCTCTAAAAGCATGCATGGATGAACAGAGCCCTGATTATCCAGAAACCAAGAAGTTTCTACTGCAAATGTTTCTATCAACTCATAGGGACAAAAATATTAATATTCCAAGTAAACCCAGGTCCTCCTATTTCTGGGAGCCAGGTTCTCTGCTCCTCACCTTTGGGATTTGAATCTTTATTCATTATTTACTTGTAACATACATATACATGCATAGAAATAGTAGATTTCATTCTTTCAAAGAGTCAGTTATTCACTTGTGAATTTAATCTCTCACAGGCAAGTATTCTGTGCTATGATATGTGCTTGTTGGACTGTTGGTGACTGAGGTCCAGCCAAGAGATGCTCTGCAGAGAAGGAACTGTACTTCATCTTTCCAAAAAGTAATTTTTTTTAGTTTTTAAACTTACTGCTTTAAGTAATAAATGTTCAATATATAAAATGTGGATATCAAAAAAATCTAAGGAGTAAGAAGAATTAAGAAATGATTTGCACATGTACCAACTTCCCATGGTGAATGTAATAATTATGTACTATAGACATGTACTAATAAAATGCTTTTAACATCTAAGAAGAAAAATTGTCCATTATTAGAAAACAAAGCTATAATCACTATTAAAAGTTTGATATACCTATGTAAAGACAGGCACATATACACTCATAGAATATATGTATACATTTTCATTAGTATGTATTTTCAATACCTAAGGATTACATTTACTGTGGGGAGTGTATACACTTTTATAGCATGCCTCTAGTGTCATTGCTTTGAAATCTTTAACAAGGTTATTGAGATAAAATTTACATATCCTGAAATTAATCCACTTCAAATGGATTTTAGTAAATTTGCCAAATTATGTAACCATCACCAAAATTCAGTTTGGGAATATTTTCACTACACTAGAATCCCTTGTGACTACTTATAGTCAGTCCCCTTCCTGCCTGAGACCCAATAACTTTTTTCTGTCTCTAAGATTTTTCATTCTGGATATTTCATATATAGGAATTATTCAATACATGGTCTTTTTGTTTTGTTTTTTTTGTTTGAACGAGGCTCTCACTATGTAGTGCAGAGTGGCTTTGAACTCCCTTATGTAGCCCAGGCTGGCCTGGAACTCATAGAGATCCTCCTGCCTCTGCCTTCTGAGTGTTTGGACATAGTCTTTTTTTATTTTTGGTTTTCTGAGATACACTCTTGCTATGTAGTTCAGGTTAGACTTAAATTCACTATGTAGCCCAGGCTCACCTTTAACTTGTAGTGATCCTCCTGTGTCAGCGTCCCAAGTGCTGGGACTATGGGTGTGTGGCACCACATTGGGCTACAATATGTGGTCTTCGTGTTTATTTTTTTCCCCTACTTCAACTCTTTTTGAGCTTTACACCTGTTGTAGCATAGATCATTGCTCCATTTATGTTTATTGCTAAATAACATTCTATAATATAGAATGCCAAAAGCTTCTATTTTGTCTTTTTCGCTAAATGTCATGCCATGAATATTTTAAGTCATTAAATAGTCATGCGAATTCTTATTCAATGACCATAATAGTTCCTCTTACTATAATTTTAGTCCCCTTTTCTACTGCTATTATTTGTATTATAAGTAATACTATTTGTATATCTCAGGTTACATTCTTCAGAAACAGATGCAGAGATGGAATTTGGCATGAAGATGTTTATGAGAGATGTGCAGCTGTGAAGAGAAGTGGCAGAAGGAATGGGCTGTAAGAAGCTTAGCTGCAACCCAAGCCCAGAAAATCCTCGGATAACCTGGCAGTGCTCTCTGGAACAACTGCTGCAGTTCAGAATGATGCAGCTAATAAAGCCCAGACACAGGCCAGTGAAGAAGGAGTGCTTGGTACAGTGACTCTCCACAGTTGCACAGCCCCTCGCTGGGAAGTAGGCATGGACTGCAGATCCCACACCAAAAGTGGAATAACAAGTCCTTCCTTGGCAGGGTGTCTTGGCAGCACATGTTTGTGCCTGTGCAACCTGTTGAGTTGACCATCTACTATCCAGGTGCACCTTTGTTTTGAATGATAAAACCCCAATTTCATTTGCAACTGAATTAACCTCTTTTGCATATGAACTTACCCATGCTCCTGCAAAGGCAGGAAGGACCATGAAGCTCAATAAGAGACTGAGAAAGTTCCAAAACATAATCTTTTTCTGAATAACATAGGGGAGCCATTTGTCTTTCAGACTTCTCCTTTCTCCCAGCCTGGAATTTGAGACCATGAAGACAACAGCCATGCAAGAACCTGCACAGATGACATTCTCAAAATAGCTGTCTCAGTTTGGGAGCCCCTAGGTTTGGCTTCTTCTTGCATTTGGAGAAGAGCTTCTCCTAATCCAACATGAGTCAGTCTGTCTGTCTCCATCTCCATCTCTGTCCCCCTCTCCCTTTCTCTCTCCCTCTCCTCTCTGTCTTCATGGATTTGAACCCAGGGACTTCGCACAAAGCTACATCCCCACATCCTTTTCAATTTTTCATCTTGGAACAGCATCTCACTAAATTGCTGAGTTGCCCAGCCTGGGCTTGAATTTCTGGTCCTCCGCCCTCAGCCTCCCAGTGCCAGGAGTATAGGTGTGCACTACCATGCCCAGCTACCATAGTAGGGTTTCTGTTACAGACTGCCAAATACAGTCCCCTGGGATACAATATATGAAATATTTTGCAATATACATTGGATGTATATTTGTGGTTATTCCTTTAAAATGAGTTCAAGTGAAAAGATTGAATCAAAACACTTTTAAAGTTCTTTGTGTCTATTGCAGTGGCTCCAAAAGCTTTTTTTAAATTTATGTTTCAATCGGCAGGACAGGAAATTTTCTTACGAAACTATGCTAGCATTAAACAATATTTTTAAAAACGTTTTATTAGGAGAAAAGTACCTATATATCTATTCCCTAAGTTGCTTAGGCTGGGTTTGAACTTGAAATTCTTTTGCCTCAGCCTCCCTGATAAGTTACATATTTTCTAAAGGATATTTTCTAAAGAGCATATGAGTATAAAATATTTGTATTTTCTTTTCTCTACTCAAGTCATTTCCCAGTTTTTGTAACCAGAGTTTTCATATATTTCTTATTAGTTTGGACTCTATATAAGGACATTACTTTTTTCTGTTTCTGACAGGATTTTCATTCTCTTTCAGGCCTGCCTTTTTATTTTGCTCCTAACATTTTTGACCTTTGAGAAGGCAAAAGACTATGTTCACAAATATATCATCAATTATTTTGTCCACTGGATTTACATCTACAAGATTCTTCCTTATTTAGTAACCAAATAAATGTACAAGTCACTTTTTATAGTTTCGCTTTTCTCTATTTGATTATTGAATTTAACATTATTTAGTTTATGGCATGAGATGAGATTCAATATTTTACCCACCTAGCCAATTTTCTTTATAGACATGTATCAAAAATGTTATACTATTATATATTATTTTCACATATTATGGGAGAAGAGGCAATGCTTTATGAAGGGAATCCTTGTTTCTTTCCCATCTTGACATACATGATTTCAGATAAATAGTTGACAAACGATGACCTGTGGGCTAAATCTGGCTCACTGCTTGTTTTTGTAGTTTTGTTGAAACTATTCATATCCCTCTTATCTGGTTGACATATCATCTTTAAGTGCTTTTGTGTAACAGTGACAGAGTTGACTAGTTTGAACAGAATTTATGTAGCCTGCAAGGCCAAAAATATTTAACTCCTGGCTTTTGGAGAGAAATCATACTACCTCTTAGTCTATATTTCTGTGTCTTTATTTGGTGGATGAGCATTTACTATCTAGAAGAAAGATCTTAAGATCTAGTTTGACAGAGAGACATGGATGGATGAAACTCCGACCCTAATTGACAGAATGGAGCAAAGTCTCCTACTGGCTTCGGTGGAATTTCATAGACATCAAGAAGACATAGAGATCAGGGCTGGGGATACAGCTCAGTGGAATAAGCGCTTGCCTAGCAAGCGCAGGGTCCTGAGTTCGATCCCCAGTACCGCAAAAAAAAAAAAAAAAAAAAGAAGACATAGAGATCAGTTGCAGCTACATAAACAAATAGGTATTATTATAAAGTTCCTTAACTACCATTGATTTTCCTAAAAATCCATCTGTCTCTCCTATAGAAGCCCATTTGTTGTTGCCTAGTAACCTTTCCTGTATCCTTCGGATGCAGGAGATTAGGGCATGGCCAGCTGACTGGGCAAGTGGTCATGACCTGTCAATCATGAGGATGCAGGACACATACAAAAAAATAGTTCCCAAGCCCTGCACCTGGGATCAATCAGAAAGTGCCATCTTCGTTTTTTCTGGAGCAAAATCAAACAAGTTTTTGATAGGACAGCCTAGGTCTGATGTCAGCCTGAAGAATGGGGGTTACAGAAGGGACTGATCATCAGTCTTGTGGCCACTACGATCTCTCATAATGCCCTGCTGTCACTTTGCAGAGTATACTTCTTTTCCTATTCTTAGTAAATGTAAAGCCTTGCTACCTTTTGTACGTGTCTTGTCCAATTTCTTGTTCAGGACAAGAACCTGGAAAGAATTCTTATAGGAGCCCCCAGCATTCCAGAGCCCTGGTAACACTTCCTTTTCCCCATTAAATTGTAAGTCACACATCGTAACAACCCTTTGGAGTTGTACATCACTAAACACTCCAAGATGCACATTGCACTTATGAATGAACTTTGCCTTTTCTCGTGGTGATCTGTTTTGTCAGTTTAAATTTACAACTCCCACTCACTGAACATAAAGAATGGAGAATACAAGTTTTACCTCCATAACAGTTTTTTTCCTGAGGAATCAATCTCATAAAGAGCAAGTAAGGATTATACAAGTAGAGTGGGAAAGATGGAGGGAGAGTATTCCAGGGAGAGACTTGTACGACAACAAAGAAAAAAGAGAAAAGAACACTTAGGGCAAAAGAGTTGAAAGAAGTTCACCAAGGCTGGATTTTGAATTTTACATGATAAAGTAAAAAAAGAGACAGATAGATTCAGAGAAATAGGCTAGACTATACTGTCCAGTATAGTAATCACAAGTCTACTTCCATCACTTGAAGTGTATTGAGTCTCAATTAAGAAGTGTCATAAATGCAAAAATACACATGACTTCAACAACACTGTATAAGCAATTTTCATTAATGAATTTAAAATATCAATTACACGCTGAAATGGTAATAACTTGGATAGCCTGGTTTAATTAAAATACACAATTATAGTTCATTTAATCTAGCTTTTTTCTAAAATTTTGTTACCTGAAAATTTTTAGTTCCATATGTATCTTGCTTTATATTTCTATTGGACCTATTGCTCCATACCAGAGAGGGTCTGGAAAGGTATGTTAGGACTTGCTTGAGAACAGTGACATATCAAAAAATAACACTAATTGATATATGGCCACTATCAACAATTTTTCCCTATTTCCTAACAATTGTCTTGCCTAGAGCAGATAGGAGGCTGTCCCTTGTCCAATCAACCCAACTGCTTTTTTTTACATTATCCCTCATACGGTTCTAATATATAGTAAGAAATCTTTATTTTCTTAAACATTTGCTACTTTTCCCCCTCCATTTCATGACCTATAGTGTACAATAATACCCCAGGACCCCAATACCATTTTTTTCCACTTATAAAATAGTTGGGAGATTGGAAAATTCCCTTAATTCAGAAATCTACCAGGTGGTTTTGCTTCTCAGTTACACAAATTTGCTTTCTCCAAGAAGTAGAAACAAAAGATTCACAAAGCTACTCTCAGTGGGTGAAAACGCTGACTTTATTATACAAAGGGACACACTGCCAGCTCTTAATGGTTCTTTAATGATCCATCCAAGGATCAACATTCAAAGGACTGGATCTCAGAATGCCTCAGGGATGTTCCAAAAACTCAAGTTAGTCAAAATACAACCAAAAGCAATATTGAGAGTAACCCAAAGAAGCTTGCAGTGGAGGAATGGAGGATGAGAATTTCCCCTAATAAGCTGGGAGTCCTCAGAAAAAAGAGAGAGGGAGATGATTTATATTGGAATGCCTATGTCCACTCATCACTGATGATTTGTTTTTTCCATGAAAATTCCAGTGTGAAGGAGTCTAATAAAAAAGTGGCTCAAATATCTTTGCTTATGATTCACTGTGGTAGTTTAAAATACATACAGCTCTTATGAATTGACTGAAGGTTTTGGTCCCTTTCTGAATATCTGGCCTGAGGTCTGCGGGTGTCCCGCCAGTGGTGGTTTGTTTTTGGAGCCATGATTGGGAGGCAGGGGGTGGCTACATACTGACGTGGTACATGGTGACCCAAAGCAGCATTTCTCCATCTCTGTGCTGTTTATGTTTGGGGCTGTTCTGTGCATTATAGGATGTTTAGTAGCATCCCTGGACTCTATCCACTGGAATCCAGTAGCATCACCCACATTTTAGCTGTGATGACCAAAAGTGGTCTCCAGAGTTTTCCAAATGTTCCCTGGGGGTAAAATCATTGTTATCCTCTACTCAGTTGAGAACTGCTTATATAATCATTTGAAATATAGTACTTACAGAGACATAGACTTCAAAGTATTGATGTGGATTTCCCCAGTTGTTTCTTATCCTTTAGTGTTCTGATACATGCTCTTTTTGTGTGTGTTTTAAAAGTATTCCTAGCAAGCTGGACAATGATGGAGAAAATATTTTCTACTGAGCCATGACCTCAATGGACGGGCTGAGATTTCAGCTGTGTCCAGAGGGATCATTTATTTGGGGAAGGCTATGGTCACATGCTGACATTCTGATGTGGTGACACCTGCCCCCCTTCTTAAATCATCCACAAGAAACAGTGAAACAAAATTGTCTTGGAACAGCAACTTACGTTCACACTTGAATTAACTAAAGTGTAATAAAGGTTTGTCTCATTTTTTTTAAAAAGGTTGTATTTAAATGCATGGATGATATCTTTTTAAAAGTAAAGCCAGCTAAATTTATATGGGCATCCTACCATGAATGTTGTACTAAGCAGTTTAGGAAGGGTAAAGGAGCATCATTTTACAGTAAGTATATCAGCATCCTCGTTGTTCTCGTTTTCACTTCTACAAATACCCCTATAAAGGCGAATTAGAATATTCCATCCCAGGATAGGACACCTGTGTAAATACTATTTTGAGCTGAATGGGATTGAGAAACAGCAGAAGCAAAAAGGAAGAAAAAAGGAAAATTTTCCACCCTTTGTCCCATTCCCTTCTCGTGTACCACATACATGGGATCGCTTTCATCGTAAGAGATGGCATTGCCTTAAATCTGCATAAATAAACTTTATTACTTGTCTTGCGCTGGTTTCCTCAGTATACTTGCTTTCCCAGAATGTACTGCTCTAACAGTCACAAACCCCTTTCCTTTGTCTTGTCATTTCCTCAACAATCCCTAGCCATTTTGGTAAAATGGTATATAAGCCTCTGGTTCTAACACCTGTTTGGGGATTTCACTTCATTCCTGTGAGAATCCCAACACATGTGTAAAATAAATCTCCATTTTCCTGTTACTTTTCCACCAATTAAATTCTGCAAGAGTACAGCTGATGAACCTTGCAGATTAGAGGAAGAAGGTTTCTTTCCACCTCAACATGATGATGGCATGTGGCAGAAACTTCCTAAGTAGATGTACAGAAAATCAGTGCGGTAGGGTGTGCTGCAATTGTGCAAATAAGTTATGCACACTATTCTACCAGATGGCCTTCCTGGTTTGAACCATTGATAATAAATAAATCCCTGGGCCACTCCACATAGAGGTGTTATTTTGAGAAGCAGCTTCATTTCCACCTGATGGCTGTGGCATAGCGTTTTGCCTTTGTGACTTTTGCTTGGAACCTCACACTGGACTCATCACTTATTTTCTGTGGTTCTATTTTGATCAAAGTGGTTCCTTTCCCCTTTCAGCAGGTATCTTAGTCCACCCCTTCTGGAAGAACCACATTATATTTCTTGTTGGTGTCACCTTCAGTCTTTGTGAGGCAAAATAAACTTCTGGACATAACAATGCCTATAATTTTAGTCAGATGATCACAGTCATGATCTTTGAACGTGTTAAAGAATGGCCTAGAGTCTTTCATACTGTGCATTGTTTAGGTAGACATTTGTATTTACATTAAGTAAAGTAGCTAAATTACTCCTTTGATAAAGTTTTACTGGAATGAAGCTCAAAAGTAAAGGTATTCTATGATGTAGAAAAATTGTTATAATTTTCTTCATGTTTAACATGTTTTATATCTCACAGACTGTGCGAAATACGAGAATAGAAGATGGGGGAAATTTTTGCAAATCATTTCCACCATATGATTTCAAATAATATATTAAGAGGTATGATCTTATATAATATCAGGGCAAAGAAGAGCCTTTGCTTTCAGACATCTTAGAAAAAGAATAGAATTTGCCTTGAATGCACAGCATTTTCAAGTACTATATAAATGGAGAAAGGCCACTGCTGCTCTGGGTGAAGTTTACAGTTTTTTCTGTTTTTGGTAACAGCAGTGGGTTAAATGAATTTGTAGACTTCAGTGTTTTTCAATACCATCTCCAACTTGCTCTATAATTGTGAGGACAAAATGTCATTTCTTTAGATAACTAAAATGTGGCTTGCAAGCCCAGATACAAATGGTTGAGAAAGCACTGCTGGAAAACTCCCTTTTGTAAAACACAAAATCCAGCACAGGCAGACCATCAAGCTGGAAAATGAAATTAATGTAACCTCACAGGCAAGAAGAAAAGCAAATACTCATTCTAAAGCAGCCACTGTTGTTGCAAGCAAAGGTTAGAGCAACAGGGCTATTTTCTAACAAAGTGTGAATCCCATTAGTGATGAAGTGTTATTCCATCCTTAGGCCCTTACATCTTAGCTAGAACAAATTTAGGATTTTACGTCCATTTACAACTTAAGGCTGGTAAGTAGGACCCTGGAAATGTGCAAAGATAGTGAAGCCATTGAAAAGGCTTCTTAGCCTTTGTGTAAGATTTCTGACATATACACAAAAGACGGTGGCCAGAGTCTGCCAAACACGGCTTCAGCATGGTTAGGAGTGCGGAACTGGGAGCCGGCCTCCCCAGTTTCCCAGCTTTCTTTATACACTGATTGTCTCTTCCCAGACAAACAGGGATGACCTCCTATGACTGCTAAGTTAGAAGTGGGGCACCTGGGGAGGTTTCTTTGCGGGGCTCAGAATGTAAACATTGTTCTATTTAAAGAAAAGGAAAGCAGAGGAGAGGTGGCAGCAGTTTAAAAAAGGAAACATCCGGAAGTTATCAGTGATTTCCTTATATCTATGCCCAATACCAAGGTGATATCCTAACTTTAATATTGTAGTTTCATGGACATAGATTGTTCATTACAGCAGTTCAACTGCAAGGATCTGTAATCCAAAAGTTTGCATTTGTTTTCTTCTGTATCAAGGTCTATGTATGTTTCCTACGTCACACTATGTCATTGAGCAGAACCAAGTAAAATTACAAAATGAAGTTAACTTTCTCATAAAGAAACATTCAGTGCAGGAAAATCTCAGACCTTGGCAAAGATTTTCAACATGGTTGCAATCAAGTCATTTTCCAATTGTATAAATAAATAAAATTGACCACATGAAATATTCTGCCAGAAGTACATAGATGCTACAATTTTTTTTTGTTAAAGGTGTAGTAGAGCTAAGCATTCAAATTCAAAGTTATTAAACTTGGGTTTCTGCATGGAATGCATGCATGCAGTGAACATATAAGGTAATTATACCACTCTGTATTTCACACAAAGAGCATTTCTATCTTAAGTAAAAGCTCTCTGATTCCCAACTGCACAGAGCTATACCAGCTTGCCAAGAATGAGGAAATAAAAAGAAAAATCCACTGGAAATGACGGTTGTTCACATCAGCATTGAAGATGACTGTGGTTTAGAAATTTCCCCTTTTTTAATTATAGTGAGTAAACTATTTTGCCAATTCTCTTTGGGCAGCTCAATTTTCATCCTAGCTTACTGGCCTGAAAATGAAGCTGTCAAGAGTCCTATGTTGAAATTATTTTCTCTGAGAAGAATGTTTATTATAGTATATCTTCAAAGCTTGTGGTAAACTTGTTCAGAAAGATACATCTTCAAACTGAGTTTGATGAATACTTTTATTACACAGAGAAGGTCAGAGGAAGAGCACTCTTTATTATTTTAAATCACATGTACATAAGATAGTTTAATTGTCTTATTTATTTCCATTAAGTTCACAAAGGTATCAGCAACCATGAGCCAGTTGGTTAACTACCATTATGTTTTCTTGAAGGTTGACTCAGGCTTGCATTAATACAAATTCTTTCCCACCACTTAACCACTAGGAAATTTAGTTTATAGTTATCAAAAATTCTATTAGACAGCTTACTCTTTCAATTACTCAGTGTTATAGGTTGCATGTGTACATCTTCTTAAAATTCACATGGTAAAGTCTTAACTCCCATGTGACTATATTTAGAGACAAGACCCTAGTGCAGTGATGGTGAACCTTTTAGAGATCGAGTGCCCAAACTGCAATCCCAAACTCATTTATTTACCACAAAGTGCCAACACTGCAATTACACTTGAATACTGAGGTTTTAGTTTAGAAAAAACAACTATTATCTGATGCTTCACTCCTGGGGTGACCTGGCTTATGTGCCCATTGCAACATGTGTACCATGGGTTCTCCACCCCTGTTAGTGGAAGTAGTTAAAGGTAAATGGGAAAGTAAGGGTATGTTTGGGTTTCTCATATGAGTTTTAGTGTCTTTATAAAAAGAGATACAAAAGAGCTTGTTCTTGCCTTAGGAGGCTAAGCAGAGGAAAGGTCCTGTGAGAACATAGCGGGCCAGGAATGGGGCAGGGCCTTCCTTCAACAGAAACTAAATTGGTGGGTACCTCAGTCTTAAGACTTTTCAGCTTCCCAAATTGAAAAACTACATTTCTGTTTTTTAAGCCATTTGGTCTATGGCACTTTGTTATGGTAGCCTGACTGGCTAATACAATGCACAGTGAAATTTAGTACTTTGACTATATTTTAGTTAGACTTTTGTCACAACATTAGAGTTCCAGGAGCAAGTGCAAAATTTGCTGGGATTCAAGAAGAAAAAGTAATGCAAAATCACACCATCAGCTTTGGTAACCTTTAAATATTATTGTTACTTTAAAAAAAAGTTATAGCTTGCAGAATCCACATAACTAAAAATAATATTTAGCTACCAGCATATATATCCTCACAAAATAACAGGAAAATACAAGCAGATAGTCCTTACACTCATCATATGTTAAGTCAAGTTTTTATCTATTGGGGGAATGTTTAATATATCCTTTTTGCAATACAAAATAAAAGCAAGTTACAATTCATAAAACAAATAGATTCAGTATGAGAATTTTAGCGAGTCTTTAAATCCTCTCTTCCAATAAAATTTTCTCAGTTTAAATATGAGAAGGCCCACAAAATGTGGGATGGGAGGAAAGAAGACCAGAAAGTAGAACAATTGTTCAAAATAGTTTCTCTTTCTTTTAAAATCAGTATATGAATTGGGCATGATGGTGCCTATAATCCCAGTAATCTGGAAGGCTGAGGCAGGAGGATTGTAAATTCTAGCCCAGATTGGGCAATTTAACCACTTAGGGAGACTGTCTTAAACCAAAAATTAAAAATAGAGTTGAGAATGTAGCTTAGTGTAATGGCCTTAGATTCAAGCCCCAGTACTGAGAAAACAAAATAAAAATATAATGACTAATTGCCAATTGTGTTTTATCTCCGAGGTCTGATTAACAGGAATGAGATTTACCCTAATACAAATTGCTAAAACAAATCCATTGCCAAAGTATCTCTTGGAGAGCTCTTATACATCTTTTTTTGATTGACTAGTTATTGCCTATTCATCAAAATCCAAGCCATATGATGTTAGTTTCTGAGGAAAAGATGCAAATGAATGCTTTAGAGTGAGTCCACAGGGAAGTACATAGCCCAGCCTCTTTCTTCATCCAGTGCCTTGATCTGTAGGCACAGGAACCTATCAGTCATCTCACACTCTGAAGTGGATATAAAATCTTTCTTGTTTATATTTTAGTTCTACTTAATTGTGACATTTAAAGCTACGTTTAGTGTTAAGCTTCACTTATTATGTCATTAGCAAGTCAAAGTTTTTCTATGAAACTTTTTTTTCTAAAGAAAAACATAGTTCATTGAGAGCCCGGGGACTAATGTGCTGCTACCGTGTGGTTGTGGTTAGCAAGGCATCAAAGGGAACAGCCATGTTCAAAATGGCCTCCCACCCCTCCCATCACCAGTAGTTCTGCCTCCTTAGCCTTTATGGGCCCCCAGACTCTACTAAATGTTGTTGTAATTTGCTTTTTTGAACCCAGCAAAGCTCCATCAAGTTAGCACAGCATGTGACATATCAGTGAAAGTCCCCCCAGAATCCAAATGCCAGTGCACTGACAATAATTATTGAAAAATGAGATGAGTTGAAAAATATTCAATTTTAGGAATGAGATAAAGGAAGAAAAAAATAAGAATGATGAGAATCACTTAGCTTGTCTTATGCTTTTATTTTGATTCTCAAAGCATTGTTACATTTAATTTGCTAGATCTCATTAACCATTAGATGGCTTTTGGATAAGCTTTAATAGGAAATTTGAGACTTTATTAAATGCCTTTGTTATAATGAAGTTCATGTAATTTTTATGGTACTCTGAAGTCACATTTTTGGCTTTTAAAACTTGAGATGACTATGAAAACTGTATCTAGATTAGTTAATTTGACTTCTTTCAGTATGCCTACTGTAGTATGGCAGTAATATTTCTCTGAGAAATCCACAATACCCTTGTTGGGTGCTCTGGGTCAGGTACTGTCACAAGAGGAATAAAATACCATGTGTGATTCTATGAAGCTTGATATTTAGTAGGTTAAACAAGAAAGGCAAAACATAACATATAATTATGAGGATTCCTCCTTTCTAGTAAATCTAATTTTTACTACTTTAATTTTCAAGGGATGATACAAGACCAGTAGTTTTGTAACTCATGGAATGTGTTGGCCAGAATACATTGCATGTTTGTCAAAAGCTCCTGGAAGTGGAATATTGTTACCTTGTTCACTAGACATTTCCAATGACAAAAATGGCTTTGTAAAACCCAATACCTCCAATCTCACTGAAGGCAGTGAGATTACAGGAGTTTTGTGAAGAAGATAATGTGCTGAGGTAGAGAGAACTTGAGCTTTCATGTTTTATCATTCCCACACTGCTAGTGCATCTCAGTAACTGTTATCTTAAGCAGGTTGCTTGACATCTTTAAAACCCAGCTTCTTTTGTTTCAAAAATTCTGCTCCATAGATATTGTTGAGAAGTTTAAGATGATATTCATCCTTAACTCTATGCCTGGCACACGATAAAACTCAGGAAACACTGTTTACTTTCTCCTCAGTAAAATAAAAAAAATATTTACTGAGGGCATCTCAGCCACTGTATCGAGTATGCTACAAGTTTCATTTCATTTAAACTTTATGACAGTTGGTACTGTTATTATCCCCAATTTGCAGACAAGAAACTAAGATCTAGAAAAGTAGAGTCTCTTACTCCAGAATGCATCCCTACTGAGCTCTCCAAAGGTGAGGTCCCAACTCCAAAATTTGTCTCACCCATTGCCTATCTATGGCTCCATTGACCTGTTTGCTAGTTGGGAGAGACTTAGTCCATTTCCTTTCTTTTGTAGCATGGAGAACAGAACCCTGGGCCTTGCATACACTAGGTAAATGCTCTACTAGGAGCTACATTCTCAGCCTTCATTCCATTTATTCATTGAACAAATACCATAGATTACTCATCACCTGTCAAACACTAATTGCTGACTATGCAGTGATTATTAAAGGAGACATGACTCTCAGCCTCTGGAGCTCACAACATAGTCCAGGTTTCTCAACTTCAATGCCATTGGCATTTGGGGATGGCAGCTGTTGGTAGTGGAGGGCTGTTTTGTGCATTGTATGATATTTGGCTTCCACTCTGACTACTACTCACCAGATATCATTAGCACCCCCTACTGCTGAAATTGTGACAATCAAAAGTATCTCCAGATATTGCCAGCTGTCTCCTGGGGGTGAAATGAGAACCATTCTTCTTATAAATGCAAAATTAAGAGTTGCGTGCTTAAGAAAACACTTACACTGCCTGGGGCTCTTCTAAAATAGTCACTTTCTTCCTAAAACACGAAAGTAGTAATAATCAAATACCAGAGGAAAGTAGAATCTGATGTGTAGTTGCCACCTCATAAAAATGTTTCACATTATTCTACTGAAAGCTTTCTTGGTGGAACTATCTCTAGTTTGGGAAATGAAGTCAATCAAGTTTCCTTAAGAGTTCCAAAGACAGCAGTTCATGATGTGATTGCTGCTAAGTGTAATTCCATACTTAGGAAGTGAAGAAAGCATTGAATTTGGGGAGAATAGAATCAGACATTGCTAGCTTCAACATTTCCAGGCTTGTCATATCTTCAGGTTGATGGTGATGTTATCAATGCTGATGGGTTAATAGCTGTAATCCAAAATTTGCAAAGTGAATTAATTTCTTGCTCACACAACAGTCCCAGGTAGATGATCCTGGCTTTTCACATCTTCTGAGAGGCTCCCTTATATACACAGAATCAGAAACCCAGATTTAGTGTCCTCTGTTAGGCACTTAGTGATTTTTCCCTTCAGCACAGAAAAGCAGAAGAGAAAAGGTGCAGATTATATGAAATTTCTAGAAACCATAACTGGGATTCAGACATCTGTCAGTAAGAACTAATAGTCACATGGCTGCTAATAAATAAAAGAGAAGCTGGAGAATGAAGCCCAGTTGCATGTCCAGAATGAGATGGAAAACTGTTTGATGACTATATAACCATACCTTACCAATGTCATCCAAATAATTTTCATTGCCCAAGAGCTGTATTTTGTCTACTTTTGTGACCTTTACCAATAAGAATATTACATACATCAGAAAGATTGTATGGGGAAGAATGAAAGATGTATATGCTTCATTTTTCTGAAAGACTTTGTACTGGTATGTGTCTGTTATCTGGAGAATAATACACTATGCTTATTTATAGTCCCATTATAAGTAGACACATTCTTAATCCATGGCAGATATCATGATGTAGTCAATCTATTATCATTTGTTAAGGAAAGGAGAATGTGCTTTCCAATCCAGAGTTCATGTCCCCCAGCGATGGTGTAATATTTTCTTTTGCTCTCAATGTGTGAATTATTAAAAATAAGCTAGCTACACTGTCGTTGCTTTTGATTTTATCAAAAATGAAGGCAGAGACAGGACCACTTCCAATCTGTGAAGTTATTTAGCATTTAATATTCCCTCTGGGAAATAAATACGGTTTGGGGGAGATTATTTATATACCACTAGTCAAGTGTGGTTTAAATAAACGCACCATGTTACCGGAGCTATGTGAATGAATCTTCCAATGTCAAGACCTTGCTATCGAATAAAGAGATATAATCATAAATCAGCTAACAGGAAAATGGTTAGTGGAAATTATCTGGTCATTTTCCTGATATACACGAATAAATTAGGTCATGTTTTTCTAGTATTTATTCAAGTCATAAAAATGAATGTCTGGGCATTGTATGCCAGAAATTTAATATTTATTAGTTATTGAAAATATATATTTCATGGGATTAATTTTATTTTGGGACAGTGAAATGTGCGGGCTGGAGGTTCAGGCACATATGAATAGTTCATGTTTTTTTAAACCAGTTAGTAAAAGAGAATTAACAGAATGGTAGGCAAAATAACTCTTGCTCTTCATCAGTTAGGGTGCATTCTACATAATTTTGGTTAAGCATCAGTTCTTCCATGTTTGATGGAGGTTTGGAGCAGAGGAGGATGGTTAGTGGGCCTTAAAGAAGGAAATGAGTGAAGTCTAGGGTCTCCCATGCATCAGCTAATTTATCCTTATGCTACCTAACTGAAATTCGGACTCATTAGAAAACAGAAATTCCTGGGAGATGCAAGACAATAGTGCATCTAAAGAAGTTGCCTTTTCCAAAGCAATCCTGAGAGCATTTGGCAATGAGAATCTACAAGCTTCACCTTGAACAAGCCAACACAGCTGTCTTTATGTCCATTTAGCTGGTTTTCAGAGATAAGGTATGTCTCACTTCAAGCAATTAGAATATGGACCCAAGGATAAATTCATCGATCATTATTCAATTAATAAAAGTAATCCACTCTTTATCTTGACATTCACGATAAAACATGTATAACTAGTGTGTTTCTCCTGAATCCAGTAAAAAAACACTTGGGCTTATAAAAACTATTTTCTTTTTTTTCTTTTTTGCAATACTGGGGATCAAACTCAGGACCTTGCACTTGGCAGGCAAGCGCTTATTCAACTGAGCTATATCCCCAGCCCCTAAAAAGTATTTTCACACAGAAAAATTATATGAAATTGTCAATATTTAACCATTTAAGCAGGCAAAGTGACACTTTCTAAAGGTTCGATTTTAAGATTTAGCTTTCTAGGAACATCCTTAGTACAAAGTAAGGTAAATTCTGCTGAGAAGCCCTAAATCTTATGGACAAGAACTTCACTGGAGTAAAATTATTCAAGGATATTATTTCCAGGTAATTCAAAATTTACAATATTCTGACCTCCAATCCTTTTAGGCATGAAGAATTTGCAAGTTTTTGACCTGGAAGCTGAGATTGTCCAACAATTAGGTGATAGGTGAATGATTCTGCCAATATAGCAATAGTGATAACCAAACAGGTAGGGCAGTCATTGGCCTCAGACAAGAAAAAGGAATCAATAGCTGATGCTACCATCCTTTTTCCACTGTGCAAAGTGTCACATGTGCAGTGACATGGGTGGCTGATATTACAGAACTCTGGGTCTTTTAATAACTGGGAGAGACAGAAGAGCAACTTTCAGGCGGGTTATGCAAGTTTTATCCTTTCTGGCTCATTTGTCAAAGAAAAAATTTGGTGACTTGACAAGTTTCTAGAAGTGGCTGAAAATTATTTGAATAAAAGCAGCCAGAGGCAGTTAGCAAATTCTGACCACCACCATAGTTGTCACCCGCTGAAATTTAAACTCAAGTCCAAATTTGTACAAGTGGATTCACTTACATGGTATAGAAGTCACATGCTATTTATTAACTGTCACTGGGTCCTTTCTTCTGAACCTGGTGGATTTTTGGATGGCATGACATTTTTGAAGCTGCAATCCTCTTGTGACAGGTTATAAGAGCCAGTTAAAACTTTATTTTATTCTAACTCTGTATACCCAGCTTTAGTTGCAATGATGATTTTGATTCAGAAGACAAACTATAAAAAAGGAAGTGGAAAAGTCAGAAAGTCTGGAGAAAGTTGGAGGAGGGAGTGTGTGAAGGATGTGGGGAGAGAAGGCAGCAGATTCTTTTTTTAAAAAAGAAAGATTATTCACTTCTAAATGAGACAGCTCAACTTAACTGCCTCAAATTTATGAGTCTAAGCATTGGGGAAGATTATATGTCTGGCATCCTCTGGGGAAAGAAGCTACCTGGCAGTCCGATATCCATGGTCAATTGTTATTACAGGTGTGGGAACATGTTGCTGCAAAGCAGAGAATTCCTAGAGCAGCAAATTTAGATGAAGATTGGTTCACTGATGGGTATCTTAGGAGGCAGCCAAAGCCCTATGCTAGTAATGGGTTTGGATTAGCTACTGCAGCCAGTATTTTCTGTTCTGCAGCTTAGAAGAATGCAAGGATCCATTATTTCTGTCTTTGTGGAAATGCATGGTCTATTTTATGTATCCACTGGCTGTACTTGCCTAGAATTTATAGTAAAATAAGAAACATCCAGTGCTCTTTCCTCTTCCTAGAGTGAAAAGATTATAATATATTATATTTATAAGTTGCATAAATTTCATTGTCTTGTAATTAATCAGTTGCATAAACCATTAAGTACATTAGTCATTGGCAGAAGTTATATTCTTGCAAGGAAAACCTGTGACTATGAGGTGACAAAGCTAACAAATGCATAAATTTTGGAATAGCTCCTGAGAAAAGGCTATTGCCATATGAATGAGTTAGTGACCAGGATAAACAGATAAGGTGGATACTCACTGATTTAACATTAAAGTATGTTTCTTCTTTTAAAATTGAAACCATCCACAGTCCCTTACACCTTCAGCCTTCTGATTTTTGAAAAGGGGGCTATAAACATACACAGAAGAAAACACAGCATCTTTAACAAATGGTGCCAGGGAAAGTGGTGATCTAAATGGAGAAGAAGAAATCTCATACTGGAATAAAATAAAATAAAAGTGGATCAAAGACCTAGATACAAAATCAGAAAAACTGAATCTACTGGAGGATAAAATAAGTAAAACTCCTGAAGACATAACATAGAAAGGACCTGCTGAATAGAACCTTAATTACATATGAATTAATACCAAGATGACAAATATGCAGTGTATTGACTCTAGTTATTCTCCTATTATTTTATCACGAAATTTTGTTTTATCTCTTTCCATAAATAAGAACAGAATTAACAAATGGGATTATACCAAATTAAAAAGCACAGTAGAGGAAACAAACACCAGAGGAAAGATACAATGTATAGACTGGGAAATATTTTGCCAGGTACTTCTTGGTTAGAGGACTAACATCTAGAATATATGAAGAATCAAAGAATAGACTCTTCACAATAAAAGACTCAAAACATGGGCAAATGAAATAAATAGACATTTCTCAAAAGAATTACAATTGGCCAATATGTACATGAAAATATCTTCAGCACTTTTGGCATTAGAGAAGTGCAAGGCAAAACAACACTAAGACTCTACGTTACCTCACTAAGAATGTCCACCATCCGGGACTCAAAAAACAAACAAATGCTGTTGAAGTGGTAGGGCAGAAGGAACATTTCTAAGTTGATTGTGGGAATATAAACTAGTGCAAATGCCATGCAAATGCCATGCGGATTCTTCAAAAAGCAAAATATAGAAATGCCATTTAACTCAGCTATACCTCTTCTGAATAGATGCTTGAAAGAGTTAAAGTCATAGTATGACAAGTGATATATGCATACCCATGTTGAGAACAGCACAATTGACAATACAGGTAGGTAAATTATGGAAGCTGCCTCTACACCCATCAGCAGATGACTATACAAAGGAAATGTGACATATCTATCCTATCTATCTATCTGTCTATCTATCTGTCTATCTACTAATCAGCCTTAAAGAAGGATAAGCATAAGTCATTTGTAGGAAAATGGATGGCTTTTGAAACCATAATGCTAAGTGAAATAGATCAGAAACAGATGACTAAATATCACATCGTCTTACATAAGAAACCCAAAATATAAATAATTCAAAGAGCAAAATAAAAGAGATAGTAGGAAGAATGGAGGTAGACTTTGGAGAAGAGAAGGGGACATGGGGCGAAGAGGAGTAAAGTTGCTCAAGCTGTGATATGTATATGTACTCATTCACCAGGATGATTACAATTAGTATATATCACATATACTAAAAATAAATTTAATGAATTTTAAAAATTAAAATTATCCATGTTCATTGTTTGAAATATTAGAAAACTCATGGAAATGAATCAAAGTAAACTTTGCCTTAGCCTACCTTTCAAAATAAATTACTGCCAGCAACTTATTGTGAAACCTTCCAGAGTCTTTCTCATGCAAGTTGGAATCAATCTTTGTATACCACATTATAATTTTTCCTCTTTATGTTCTCATTTTCAACTACTATGTAATATTCCATTTTATAGATGTATCATACACTATTGCAAACAGTCCACATTTCTTGTGAATAAATATGGCATGCATGAAGGAGTAACGAATTCACATATCTTCTTCTTTTGCCCTGTTCCAAATTCATATAAACATCATGGAAAATTCCAACATGCCGACTTCCAATCTCTCCTTCCTGGATGTTTTCCATATTTATTGTGAATGAATGTGTCATTTAAATCATTCATATTTTTTTCACTCTACTATATATTGCTCTTATCAACTGCATTTTACACTCATATTAACAGAGTTATCCAGTTCATTTCCTTGGGACACATTCCTAGAAATAGGATCCACTAGCTATAGGATATGATGTAGTTATAGGACATGCTATGGCTTTGAATGCAGTTGCCAGAATTACTTAAAACTTGTACCTAGGATCCAGTGGTGAATATCTGTAATCCCACTACTCTGGAGGTACAGACAGGAGGACTGCAAGTTTGAGGCCGACTTGGGCAATTTACAAGACCTATTCTCAAAATAAAATTTAGAAAGGGCTGAGTATGTAGTTCAGTGTTCCCAGGACTCAGTACTGAGTACTAGAAAAGCAACAACAACAAAAATGAAACGTACCCACTTGTAATCCCTTCAACCACATGAAATTTGCTTTTCTGTGTAAGAGTTCCCAGCCAGGCCATTCCTAACTTTGTAGGAAAACAAGATTTCTTTTTCAACTAACTTCCTTCTTTCTCCCTCCCTCCTTCCCTTCCTTTTTCTGTTCTTCACTTTGTCCCTCCTTCTCTCCCTCTAACAAACACTGGTGGGTCACATTTAGGCATTGGAGACAAAGTCTCCGGCCACATCTGGGGCATGTATGGGGGAGTTATGAATTCATATGTCCTCTTTTTTGCCCTCTTCCCAGTCCATATAAACATCATGGAAAATTCCAACATGCCAACTTCCAATCTCTCTTTCCCAGATGTTTTCCACATCTGGAAGTAACAGGAATTCTTATGTCAGACCATGCTCCTCAATTTTGCTCTGGAAATCTTGCCACTGTAACTGTGGGAAACAGAAAACATCCATGCCCTGTCCTGGTGCTGACTACTAAGCTCGTGATGAACTCACTAAGTAACACTTCCTCTTCTCTCATCCTCAATAATGGCACTATGATTCCTTCTCCATCCCTAATCTCAGTCCAAGGCCCAGACCAAAGCAATGAAGAGACAGCAGTAGACAGGTCATTCAGTGGAACCTTTCGGTGCCCTCCTCCCTTATGAGACAGCACAAAACTGTTTTATTGATCTACTTTCATGGTGTTGGAAGAAGGCAGATTGAGCGATGGTGTTCTTGGCAAAGAAAATAGTAATCAGTTAATGAGAGCTTTCTATATTGTTTTTTGTATTTCTAATATGGGAGCTTTCTGTACTGTGTTAAGTAAAAAGTTCCCAAAGAGCTTTTCAATCAGTGAAAAGAACTTGAGAGTTCACCTTTAGCCAAATCTACTCTGACAATATCCAAATCATTAATGGACCTTTTCAAGCCTCTGCAGTATTTCACAGTGACAATTAAAGTCAAACAGACCACTCCTATAATTCCACATTAGAACACATTGAGTTGTATGTGACACCAAAACTGATTAATATACCCCCAATCACATTGACCCCATGTACAATAAGTGTATTAGGAGTTTAAGGATTTGGGCTACACCTCTTTCACGTAGGCCAAAGTAAAATTATTTTTACTGTATTTAAACTATGTTTTTTTCTCTTTTTATGAATTCCCCCTCTCTGAAGAAAAAATAAGGAGCAGATGATAGGATCAAGTTGATGAGCCATAGGATCAAGATTCAATATTAAGATGGCATGTGAACATTTGCACTGGCTACTTTTTCTTCTTTTTGCCATACCAAGGATCAAAGAGCTAAGCTACCTCGCCAGCTCTTCCCCTTTAATTTTGATACAGGGTCTTTCCAAATGACTAAATTGTCCAGACTGGGCTTGAACTGGTGACTCTCGTGCCTCAGTCTCCTAGAGTGGTGGGATTACAATTGTATGCAACCATGTCTGGCTAGCACTAGCTAAATGTTGCAAATGAAGCTCAAGTGGGGTATATTGTATGTTCTTATGAATATACCTTTCAATTCTTTTCTACATTTTAGTGAACTCATGAATGATTTAATAGAGTGGCTCTCAACAAGAGTGATTTCCTCCTGTGGGTGACATTTGGCAATGTCTGGAACGCTTTTTGTTATTACACCTTCAGTGTGCTTGTGGATGATACTAGAATCTACTGTAGGGCTGGAGGTACAGCTCAGTGGGCTAAGTGCTTGCCGCTAAGCACTGAGGCCCTGAGTTCGATCCCCGGTCCCGGAAAAAAAAAAAAAAAGGGAACGGATGTTTCCTTCTTTCGTAGAATCTACTGTAGCAGCTAGAAGCCAAGGATGCTGGCACACAATATGCAGGACAGCTTCCCACAGATGTCAATAATGCCAAAATTGAAAAGCCCTTACTTAATGTACTTCAAATTCAGTTAGTTAGATTCAAAGTTAGGAGAATTAGTTCAAACACAATCAGGTATGACAACATGAGATCTGTAATGGGTGATATATTGTGTCAACTTGAGAAGTTTAAAATGTTAACTAAGTAACTCAGCAGTTCTACATCCCATGGTGTAAAGCACACATCCTGTTGAGGTTATTCACTGCTATAGGCTGTTGGGATCGTTGATTCATTGTGTCAACTTGAGAAATTTGGAAGTTTATCTAAGCAACTCAGCAAGGATCCAGGGTCCTTACTCTATAAACATCCTCATCCTGTACAGGAGGAGGGCACGGAAGATGTGCTATACCCACCTTGGGGGGAGGGTAGCCTGCTTACAATATAAGGGAGGAAAAAAGGCTTGCTCGCGGACCCTTTTGCTCTTGCTACTTTTGCTTTCTTCTACCACCTTGCACTCATGCCCCTGTGCCATGTCACCCTGCACTGGAGCCAGCTGATTACAGATTGAAACACCCACAAACTGCGGTACATAAACCTTCCCCTCTTTAACTTTGGGTGTCGGATATTTTGTTCCACAAAGGGAGAAAAGTAACTAAGACAAGGTCTTAATAAGATTAAACTCAAGCTTAATTTATAGGTAGATGCCTTTATTTTCAAAGCAGCAATTTTCTACAGAGGGGCAGTGTCTGAATAGCATTTCAGTTCCTAAGCATTGTAGTTGAGGGAAGAGACCATGGAGAGGATCTGTGAGACATATGCCTGTTTGCTTCACTGAACCATTGGATATATTTTTTTCATTGGATATATTGTTGAGCTCTAAAAAATCATGGATGGGCTGGGGATATAGCTCAGCGGAATAAGTGCTTGCCTAGCAAGCGCAGGGTCCTGAGTTCGATCCCCAGTACCGCAAAATAAATAAATAAATAAATAAATAAATAAAAAATCATGGAGTATTTGGCTGCTTTTCTTTGTGAACTCATTGCAATACTCAGATGAGTGGTCAAGGTAGATTACCTAGGCCTTTAAGATCAGAATCCCTAGTGATGGGCTCGCTGTATGGTTACAAGTCTCCCAGGTGACGCTGATAGCATATTTACATATAAAATGATTGCTTAAGAAGAAGTGGTGGAGAGTTTAAAAAGGGCACAAAGGAACAGACAGAGAATTTCTAAGGAAGTCTTAAGTTTCTATTACTGAAGAACAAATCAAGATAATCTTTGAATCTCAACAGAAGTTAAATTAAAAACACAACATCTGGGTTGGGATTTTCATTTCAAATGTTTCCAGTATAGTTCATGGTTTTGGGGATGTGTACACGTCAACCACCCTAGCTGAGACTGCCCAAGGACCTCCCAAACCTAAACAGTGCCTTGTAGTTAAGCAGTCAGACCGGGTGAGATGGGGTACCTTCTCTTGAAGAAGTATTCTCATTATGTTCAGTCTTTTCAATGTGAAGAGAGAAGCAGCTAATTCCTAACATTTCTGAATTCACCTCAATCTCAAGCTTTAAAAACATGTCACCAGGCAAGGCAGTCTTGTATGCTTTCTCATAATGGGATTGGGAATGTAGCGGAGCATAATCCTGGCTTCACCATCCACTCACCCTTCCCAGAGGTGACACTATATTTAGAACATTTGGAGTTTTAGACTCTAGCAGGATTCCTTCTTGTAGTCTCTGTAGAAAGATGCTTTGTCATCATATCTGAAAAGTGTACTCTTAAAAGAACATAAAAGTACAATCAAAAGGTGGGGAGGAAACCTAGTTTTGCACTAGGTCTCAGAAACGCAAACAAACAGTAGCCCAAGCCTCATGAAGAAGCATGCTTTTCCAGAGGCACAAGCACTTCCTGAAAGCCAAGTCCAGGTTCAAGCTGAAAGGGACTGGGTATGGAAGACATTCCTTTCCAAAAGGAGCATGAAGTTATGTGGCTGTGGAGCTCAGAAACTGAGGCCAATCTCCCTGTGCCTTTGTACCAAAATAAAGAATTCCTCTTCTAAAAGGGCCTACAGATCCATTGTTGACACTTGCTGGCTTTGTATAGAAGCAGCACAGCCTCTTTAAAATTTGTACGTGATCTATTTTTCTTAGTAGAATTTGGAACATTCTATCAGGATTTGTACTTCAGTTGTATCGGGGGTGTTGCTTATTTAATTGCAGTTCATGCTTCCAGATAGTACGGATAAAAGTCAGTCATATGTAATACACCAATAATCTCATTTGATAGTACTCCAAACATAATGAAAAGGGAATGAAAATGAAACAATGTCTGGTCGGGCTTGAAAATATTTTACATACAAGGAGTCTGCCAAAATGTTAGCATAAGGGAACAATATCATCAGACAAAAGGAAAAAAATAACTATGAAAGCAATTAGTAGCAATATGCAGACTTCCAAGCTTTCTTTGAAATAACTGTGCCACTAACATGAAAATTCTAAAAACTGGTTTTTGTTCTAATTCTGTTCTAACCAATATAGAATGTACACATTGCCATTTTAAAAGAAGTGATTTAATTGGTATCCATTAGAAAGTGAGTCTTTTCTCAAACATGAATTGAGTGTTAAGGTTTTTTGTGTTAAGTAAGAGGTTTTCTGCACATATACGTCCATGTGAATAGATATTTTGTCTATAATCAGAACAGATTTTTTACAGTGTGAATTAAAGAGTAATTAATCCAATACCATATCCGCAGAGTTGAGTAATAACAGATGTAAAAGATTTGTTTTAAATTCAGAGATAAATCCACAAAGTACAATTTTGTGAGTTTCTGGCTTATCTGATCTACAGATATAGCATTCTTTGCTAATATTTCAACAACATTCATCAATCAACACATAGTTTTTGGTCATTCTGTGGCCAAAATCCAGAATGCAATTTCCTCTCACCCAAAGCACACTCTGGAATGTAAGGTTTGTGAGGGCAAAAACTTCCCTCCAAATGATGCTAGCAAAAACCAAGAGATGTTTTCTTGGGCAAGGGGGTTTAAATCTAAAAATATAAAAATTCTGAAAATTAAAGTAAAATTAAAATTTTGCACTCAAGATGAAGAATGTGTTTTTCTGCAGGGCACAAGCTGGCTATTTTGGAATACATATAGGAATATTTTCAAATTGCCACCCACATAGCTTTTTGGCCATTGCCTTGTACTTCTCAGTAAATGTATGGTTAGGAAAAGCATTTTGATGTTATCCTATGCCAAGCAAAAATTGAAAAGCAAGCATAAATTATATGACTGCATAAAAATCACATCAGAGATGATGCTACCTGTCCAGAGGCTGGGAGGCAAGAGACATAAATTTCTCTAAAGCTCCTAGAACTAACATTTTCTTTTGCCATGCAAAAGGATCCACCTTCCTACCTTCTGCTGGTGTGCAAGTTTTAATAGAATTACATAACAAATTATTGAAGTTGGAGCCTCAGAAATACATTCATTCAAGGTTGTGTTTCATGCTTTGGATATTTAGCAATGCTATTTATTATTAATAGACTAGAAATAATAAATATTTAAATAGTTCCAAGGGCAAATGATCATTCCAGCGGGGGGGGGCAACAAATCCCATGACCAACAGGATCCATCACTTGCTCTACCCTACCAAGATATCTATGAAAGCAGCAGAAATGCCCTTCTTCTTTGGGAAATGTCTGTCACTTCAATTGCCAGGATAATGAATATCACCCTTCAAGAAGAAAATGACATTGTGTTTATACTAGTTTATGTATGTATGTATGTATGTATGTACGTACTTCATCATAAAAGCAATTTCTGAGGTGAATGGAAAACTGACTCAGAAAACGGACAAGAACAAAGTAAGACAAGGCAGTGAGAAACTCAGCCCTGAGCAGGCTTGAAATTCAGTTTTCCAGGCGCAGTGCCCCATCGCAACCACTGACACAAGCAGCCCCTGTTAGAATGGCAGCAGCTGCTGCCTCTGGGAAGTATAACTGTCTTTTTCTTGGTGGATTTATTATTGTTGGGTTTTTTTTGTTTTATTAGCGACATATTGTGTGTCCAGGTTAAGGATCTAAATAACCTCTTTGAGGAATTTGTTGAAGTTATGGATAGGTACAGAACTGACAGAGATATAATGGTGCCCCCTGCTGGGAAGAATAAGTAATGCTCCGCAGTAAGTTTTCTACTGGGGCTCAAGTATAGAGAGGAAGGGGGGGAGGAGCTCAATTAATGTGTGGGAAGGGGCACAGGGGAAGGGGTTCAAGGATCTTTCTGGAACAAAACGTCCCAATAAGTGCTCTGCAAAAAGTAGTTGCAAAACCCCAAACCACATGAAATTAGCTTGATTTTGAGTTGACAGTGGAATCTGAAACCAGCTGTATTTCATCCTAAAATGTTAGTGCTATAAACCCTTCATCAAACCTGGATACAATTATTTTCTCACTCTCTGGACAAGACCACATTTCCAGTGGCTGAATTTTCCAGGGCAGAGTTTGCTTTTCTATTTTCCTTTTGTAGAGCTCTGCTCTCACAGACTTGACAAAAAACAAGACTCACTCAAGCATAAACGACGCTATGAAGTTTGTGCCATGAAATACTCCTTTATAATTAAAAATTACAAAGGGAATTTGTCAGAAAAAGCACACATTGCAGTGACATTCCCAGCCTTCTTAGAAATACATGGAGAGTCAGAAAATTGATTTTTAGAAGTGGTTTGAGAAAGTTCACGATGACTGTGCTATTTCATCAAAAGAGTAGTAGTAGGTTTTTTGCTTGTTTTAGTTTTGTTCTATTTTTTTGTGTGTGTGGTACTGGGGGTTGAACTCAGGACCTTGTGCTTGCCAGGCAAGCACTTATTCCACTGAGCTATATCCACAGCCCCTGTTCTATCTCTTTACCTCAGGTTTGGGTGCATAAGTGTAATATTTACTACTTATAACTGAAAATGGCTGAAAAATAACTAAGGGCCAGAGAAAGGAGGCTGTAGGCCTGTGCTTCATCCTGATAGGACTTCTACTAAAATGCACACTGTGGTCTGGACCATTTTCATTGGTGTCTACTAACCTCTATGATATTAGGGGAAACTTCTGTTTAACTAAAACTACTGAGGAAAAGGAGACAAAATATAATTGCCTCAAGGAATCAAGGAAACTGGCTCCTGGACACTGTGGTTTTTTCCTCAGTACTTTATTACTTATTTTAAAACTTGATCCATTACTAGACAGTCATAAATGGTGCTTTGATTGGTTAAAGGAATGACTGATAAATACATCCATTCATTTGTTCATATTTGAGGCCAGCTGAATGGGTATGAGGTTGCACAGTGTCCCATACATGGTCACAAGCTTGGTTTATTACCTTACTGTCACCATCATGAAATTCTTATTATTTTTAAAACAAAGAAGATGACATTTTGGCTCTTGCTGAGTTCTGTATATTATGCACCCTGTCTCCTATACACTTATTCAGCATGCTGTTTTCAAGCTCTGAGTAAGATGCTGGGCTTTTGAGGGAAAGCAGTGGTGCTCTCTAGCATGACACTCATGTTGGAGAAGCTTATATCCTAAAAATAATGAGGGAAGACATGCATAGAAAGGATGAGAACATGCAGCCAAACATAATAATTCAATAAAAGAGGTCCAGCTGCTCCAAAAAGTCCTAAATGGCTCCTGAATAGGGTGTCACTTGAGCTGGGCTTTCAAAAAGACTCCTTGGTACTTATTACCCTATAGGAACATAGAAAAACAAAGTAATAGATGAACTTTTTCTTTTTGCCATCTGCTCCACCTTGTGGCTTGACTGTTTCTCTTACTCACCCTAGCTGACTGTGAAGTTTTCATCATTCGACTCTAGTGCTCTTTACTCATAAAACTGGTCTCACAGAGAAAGTAGCTGAATTGCTTGAGGTCTGATTTGTGCAGCATATTCTTGTAATGCTTCAGATCCTAAAGAAATGGGATTGACTTTGAAAAAGCAGAGGACAGGTTCCATTTGTGTGCCTCTCTGCAAGGTTTATTCAAGATATCATAGGAAACCAGTGAGGTGTTCACTTTCCATGGCCATTGCTTCATTATGGCATAGCCTTACAATAATTAGATAATGGCTGTGAACTTGAAACCTATAGTGTTGCTTAAAGAGTCAGGGTATATTTTCCCTGCAGAATGGGTCAATCATATCATCCGAATACAGGAAAAATAAAACCAGCATTTTTTTTCCTAAGGTTGATGTCACTGTGACATTGAGGTTGGAAAAGCCCTATCTAGAAATCCACCTGGGTCCACTTCAGAGCCCTAAAGAAACTCAGTGAATAAAATCAGGCACCAACCAAAAGCTATAGAGTTATTTGTACACAGAGGTCAAGATTGCATCTCCCAATTTCCCTAAAGGCTTACCCAGAAAGTACTCCTTCTGAGATTTGATTTTGAGGAAAAAACAGTATTCTCTATGATCTGATGTGAAAATTATACATGCATTTTACTCATGAAAGAACAAGCTTCATGTAACCAATTTTTAAAATCGTCTTTAAGATATATTGGCCATGGTCAACGTTTCATATTAAAATAATAGTGAATTTAAAAAAAATATTTGTATATCAGTAAACACCATCACATACCATGTTTATGATCACTGTGCTAGGAAAAACTACTGATTGTATAAAAGAAATAGTACAACCCACGTACTTTGTATTCAAATATGTTGTCTTTTCTCCACTATTTTACAGTTACTTTTAATATGTTCTGTGTTTCTAGAACTTAGCCTTCTTGATTCTTAATGAAACATGATAGAAATTTTTAAAGGAAGCCTACTATATATTTTAGGTCTGTGACTGTAGATAAATCTATGTAAGAAAAGTGTATAATAAATTATCTGTTTTTAAATTTTAAGGCAAATTTCTCACTAAGTGCTTCACATCAGTAAGTAGATACTTCCTGGATATCAATGAACAGGCCGTGTCCTTCTTTACAACAGGACCACTTTGGTGTCCTTCATATAATACAATTAATAGAAATCTCTTTTTATTGTTTTAAGATACTGGAAGTCTAATTCTCTCTGAGACCAAAACTGTAATTTTTTTAGTGTTTTTTCATTAGCATATGTTTTAAACCCTATTGTTTTAAACATAAAGATTCTGACACATACGTGTGTGTTGCATTTTGAATTCTTTCCTAAATATTTTTCTTAGAAAAAAAACTGCCTGAAATTAGACTTGTTTCACTGAAAAGATACACTTACATATACAATCAAATTTCATTGAAAATGTGACTTTTAGATCGTCACAAAATTATGCAACTCCATGCATATACAAATCATGCTGTTACTCCTACTTGTGTCCCAAACTGTGTCATGTGTAGATGTAAACACTGTACATCTAGAAAAGAACGTATAACATGCTTGGGGGGGAATATTATTAGTGTATGTTTGTGACACATTATAGTGTCATTCACCCTAGGGAATTGCTATATTACAGGATCGTAATCATTTTTACATCCCCTCAAAACAGTAAATGCTTAAACCAAATTATTTACCTGCATCTTGTGACGAAAGCAAAACACACAAGGGGGTATTTCTGTTAAAGGTTTGCTAACTCAAGTTAAGACTAAAGGCTGCAGGGATATTAGGTAGTCGGTCTGCAGTACAAAATTTAGTTGAGTGTTTCTTTCTGAGTAAAGGTAAATAGAATAACAGGTATATCTCAGTAAAACTTATAGCCAAGCCTAGATAAATGAAACCACTGTCAGGCAGAATTATGAGAGAAAAATAAAATCATGAAAGTGGCCATTGGCTTCAGGAAAAGAAGGCACAACACAACCAGGCCCACGCACAGCAGGGCTGACCTTTGCCCTCCTTTCTCCTCTTAAGAACTTCAGCAGCATCACATGTGGCCAGCTTGAGTGCTCTAGTCTTCATAACCACTGCGTTTCGGCACCAAGGCAACTGAGCCACATTTTTGGTGGCCAAATGGTGGTTAATGTGAGCCAGGGAGCCATGAACTGCTGACTAATCTTTTTTTGAAACTTGTGGCTGCAGAGGAACCAGCGAGCAAAGGCTGACTTCCTCTGCTTTGCCTGGAGCACATGATGAAGTGGGACTGGGAAGGGGTACAGTTAACCAGTATGACAAAGTTGCTTCCTGATCCCAGAAGAGCTGAAGCAAAGAAACAAGTCTACAATCAAATCTCCATTTATGTAACGCTCTGCTGTGTGTGAGAATCAAGATCTGTGCTGTTTTTATTTCATTCTTACTGTTTTTAAACTCTGTCCTTTGAATTATGAAGGCCCAGCTCTCACACCCTGTGTAGATGCAAGCTAAACAAAAATTTGTCTTATGGCTGCTAAATTTGAGGGAACTTTGCTTCTTTCAAGCCCAGGGACAGCACTGTCTTCTTAATACCAAAGCAGTGGTTTTCGAAGTTGTCCATGGATCAGCAGCCATAGCAACAGCAATAGGGGGAAGAGGGAAATGCACAGAAATGCAGATTCTCAGGCTCCTGTCCAATCCTACAGAATCAGTGTCCGGAGACTGTGATGTTCTTTTATTTTCAAGTTCTATTTCATTTTTACTTTTTAAAATTTTATTTGTATATGCTTGTATGTAATGTACATGATTACATTCCTCATGGGCAGTTAGCACTCATACATAACACAACTCAATTCTTTTTATGGCCCCTTTCCCTTCCTTCCTCCCACCTCTTGGTGAGTGTGATGCTCTTGCACCCTCAAATTGAAAACAATTGATCCAAAAACCTTTGTGGAAGTGACTTCTGGAACAGTAGGAGGTGTTCACTTTTTCTAGGAAATGTATGGCTTGCAATGTGTTGCTAAGAACACTTCAACTTTGTACTTTCACTTTCTGCAGTTGAAGAAAATGTTACCTATTTCCTCAAATTCTATTATTTGACATTTCCAAATATGAGTTCCAGAAGATTTTCTTAAAACTACAAAGCACAAAATATAATTTATATTATTGCATAGTAGTTCTATGGACCATTTTTCTGTACATTGTAACTGGTTTCTCTGCAAAGGAGATATTTGTTTTTTCCTAGAAATAATTTTTCTCAGAATTCAAAGGCCCAAAGAATTTTAAAGGTGGGATTAAACTTCAAGAATTATCAACCTTTCTGGGCACCATGGCACAGCATGGCAAAACGATCACAAGTTTGAAGTCATCCTGGGCAACTGAGACTGTCTCAAAATAAAATAAAAAGAGATGAGGATGTAGCTCAGTGGTAGAATGCTTGCCTAGCATGTGTGTGTTCCTGGTTTCAATTCCAAGCACAGCAAACATCAACACATTAATAAATTAAAAACTCTTGCAGAAATACAAGTCACAAGATGATATCTACCGGAGTTTGTGAAAAGATTTGCGTGAGTTAAATGGGAGAAATTGGGCAACTGTTCAATTATGAGTTTTTCTACTGGAATCTGAAAGCAGAAATTGTATCTTATTCATCTCTTTCTTTCTCCTTCCACAGCACCATTATTTGAAACAGTATTGGCATCATTCAGTAAGCATTTCTCGAAAATTGATAGGAAATCAAATGCATATTCCTTTTTCCCCTGTTTCTGCAGGAGGAAAAAGGCATTTTTTTCTAGTCTGCCAGAAGGGGTGACTGAAAGGGAAAAATTACTTCAGCTTCTATTAAATAATAGGGTACCCCTTTGAGCTACTAACCTAGTAGCCCATGATAGTATAAAATAGATTCTATTAGCAGGGGGCCCCAGACAGAGAACAGGAATTATCAGGACTGAGATCTGTTGGAAAGGCTCTTTGGAGATGTTTGTGTAGCATATACTCATTACTACACCTGGCCCAAGTCAATTTTATTTAGCTCCATAAAAACAGATTTAGCTTATGATATTTTAAGCGTCTTAAACAAAGCAAGATTTATACTATTGGGTGTGACTTTGGGCTTTGCACTACACCCAGTTTTCCACAGGTCTGGAGAGGCAGAGACTGTTTCTTTATGCACCACGAGTGCAAAGTGGGAAGCCCACTCTGTCTCCCTTCTAATATCACCAGGAATGAATAGGCAGCATGTTTCCCATAATTCAGCAATAACTGGGCTATTATTCTTTAATGCTTCAGTTTATTAATGTAACCACTGTGTCATTCCTACCATGCCCGTGTAATTAAATTACCCGACAGACATTTGATATGGAGCTCTCAATCCCCACAAAAGCCCAGAATTTCTATGCCTCTTTGTGAGTCCCTAATGAATGGGTGGCACAGACACTCTGTCATCCGTGCGCACTCACTGTCCTTCCCTGACTGTTCTTCTGTGTCACAAAGTCTTGCTCCTTCAGACAAACTGGGAACCGCTTGAAAGGACGTGGTAACGTTTCCAGCAAGAGCAAACATGGGACATGCTATCACCTTCTTCCTTCTTTGTCCCACTAAACCAGAGGCTGCCCAAATTAAAATTCCAAAACCATATCAGCCCCAGTGGACCAGTGGATGCATTCTTAAATGTTGGCTACTGAACGTTAATCCTTACTGAAGTCATGAGTGTAAAGGGAAAATCAACTGGAAAAAGTCATAAAAACTGAAGCAATTATTGTACTTAAATCCATATATTCTCCAGCTTCCTGAAAACAAAAGAAGTAATTTCACTTAAAAACTAAGTATTTAACCTTTGGATTTTATATGTAGAGCTACCCCAATCTAGTTTACAAAAATGTATCTGTGATTATAAATAAAACAATGGACTCTGTTAAGTCATCCAAGTGTTTATTTCAAGTTATTCGTTTTAAAACACAACTCTCTGAATGTTATTGGATTTGGACATGAACTTTTAAAAATAATCAAAATAAATTTTATTATAGGACTTCATCTGTAGACATAGCACTTTAGAGATTACAAGTTTCTAAGTAAGATAAAATCTTCTATTTTACACTAACAACATGTGCTATAATTAGTTTAGTACATATGTTTTATACACAGGTAGATTGTAGATTTGAATATATATTTTGACACTTAATTTTTGAACATTGATTTTATGTTTTGAGACAGGTTCTTTCAATTTTGTCCAGGCTGCTTTTGAACTCATGAGCTCATGTGCTTTTCCTGCTTCAGCCTCCTGGGTAGCTGGTATTATAGGTGTGTGGCATTATTTTTGGCTTTAGATTTTGAGCATTTAAATAGCATGATCTATGTATGGTGGGAAGAATATGAGGATATGTAAATGTATAGGAATAATAATTGAGACCTACTCTCAAAATTTATTATACAGCTTGTGTCAGAAAAGAATAATCAAACCAAAGTATGTGATGCCAAAGACTGGAAATGTTTAAAAACAACTGATCCTTTAATCTCCATTGGAATGTAGATCATTATAAACCTGGATAAAATCGAAATAATGATTATCATTGTTGCTGCCTTTGAATACTGAAATTAATGTTAACTATATATGATTAGCATAACTAACCTATATGGGTTTCTCAACCATAAAACAGCCCAGAAAAAAATGTTGAGTTTAAGTTTTGAAAGTATTTGAGATGAAACAAACACTTATAGATATTTGTAACTATTTTGTTAGTCTTCGATAGAGGCAACAATGAGTTAATAAAGTATCTAAAATAAGGGGATAAATCAAAAACAAGTAGTGAAGTAAAAGACTTAATCCTAACAATGCCAACAATTACATTAAATATAAAGGGACTGCACACTCAAATTAGAAGGCATTGTCGACCTGGATAAAGAGCAAAACAAACTCTATTTACATGCAGGGTACAAGAAATGGGTTTCACTTTTTTAACAGATGGGCTTTAAATATAAAGACAAAAACAGGTTAAAAGTAAGAAGATAAAAAACATCAGCACAAAAAAAGATGGCATAACTATAATGTTAGGTAAGGTAGTCACTGAATATTATGAGAGACAATAAATGCATTTTATAGTGACAAAGGGGCAAAACATCAGGAATGTATGATAATAATAATAATAATAATAATAATAATAAATACATATACCTAATAGAGATTCAACATAAATTAAGAGAAACTAAAGAAGCAAAAGATAAATCTATGATCATACCTGTAGAGTTTTATGCCTATTTTTTCCCCAGTAATGTACTAGGGATTGAACCCAGGGCCTTTACATTGAGTTACATCCTCAACCTTTTAATATTTTTATTTTGAAGCAGGGTTTTACTAAATTGCTCAAGATGGTTTTGAACTTGGGATCCTTCTGCCTCGGTCTTCCAAGTAGCTAGGATTGCCATAGTATGCTTTGGTGCCCAAATATTTGTATCTCCTTTTCAGAAACAGATAAAACAGCTAGAGAAAATTTATGTATATTTTAGACCACCAAATATTTGAAAAATAAATAACATGTTCCTAACTAATCTAGCAGTAAAAGAAGAAACCACAATAGAAATTAGAAAATAATTTGAACTAAGTGAAAATGAAAGGTCAATATATCAAAATTTGTGACATGTAATTTAAAGTATTGCTTAGAGGGAAATTTGTTGAGTTAAATGATTATAAAGTAAGGGAAGTTTATAATCAATGATGCAATTTTATATCATTGGTAGCTAGGTAAAGAAGAGAAAATTAAATGCAAAGTGACATCAAGTAGGTTAAGCAAGGACAAAAATAGTAAACAGTGAAACAGAATGCAGACAAACAAGGTAGTTTAAAGCTAAAATTTGATTCTTCAGACCATTAATAAAATTGATAAACTCTTAGCAATATTGATCATGAAAAAAGAAAATAAAACTAAAATTACCTGACCAGGAATGAAAAGATATATTATGAGAGGTTCTAAAATCATCAAATTAATAATAAAATAAGATTATAAGAACTTTATGTCAATGATTTTGACAACATGGGTAGAAAGACAAATTTGTAGAAAAATATAAATTATTAAAACAGACACAAGATAAAATAAAAAAATCATATTAGTCTTATATTTATTAAAAAACTGAATTTAAATGAAAATTCCTACCTTAAAGAAAATGCAGGTATGCAAGATTGATCAAACAATCAAACATAACAGTTCCTTTCAATACAACAATAGAAATTACTAGTACAATTATCTTAGCTATTTTATGTGTTTGTACCATGTATGCATGTGTGTGTGTGTGTGTGTGTGTGTGTGTGTGTGTATCTTTCCCTTCTGAGCAACTGCTTTGAAGATAACAATATGTAGTATGACAGCCACTGTTAATTTCCTATCACCTTGTTTTGAAATTTTGTATTGTTTTTAGTGTTTTTTGTAGTTTTGTGTTTGTATTCATTTTTTGTTTCTTTGTTTTCTCTTTAAAAGAAAAAAAGAAGAAAATCTCATGAAGCTCCAAAAAAGAAAAGAAGAAAAGGAAAATTCCGGGGCCAGAAGGTTTTATTGCTGATGGTTATCATACCATTACAGAAGAAAGAAATGGTGCCAATTTTACAAAAGCTCTTTCAGAAAATAGAATGAAAAATGTTTTACCAAGTTATGTTATGAAGCCAGTATAAGTCCCTTAAAATCTGATAAAGCAAAAAGAACAAAAGAGAAGAAAATTACAGGTCGGAATTACTCATAGAGATAGACATGGAAGTTTTAGCTATTAGCAAACTGAGTCTAGCAACCCGGAAAAAGCTTTATACAACATGACCAGAAACATCAGTTCAGTTTAACACTCAAAATGACTCAATTGATGCAATTTACAGCATTGATAGCAAAAGGGAGCAAAATCACGTGATAGTTTCATTCAAAACGAAAAAGGAATTTTTATAAAATCTACCACTCACTCAATAGTGTTTAGTTCCTATAAACTAGAAATTGAAGACAATTTTATCAACTTCAGAAAGGACATTTATAGAAAGCCCCTAGCTCACATCACACCTTATTATGAAACAGCGAATACTTTTTCCCAAGGTCAGAAGCAAGGCCAGGATATGTGCTTTAACCACTGCTGTTCAACATTGTACCGAATGCCACAGCCAATTCAACAAAGCAAGAAAAAAGAATCAAAGATAGAAAAATTTAAAAAGAAGTGAACTTGTTTTATTCTAGAGGTTGCTTAATCATTTATGCAAAAATGTTTGAGGATTCTACAAAACAATTGCCCACACTAATTTAAAGATGTCACAGAATGTAAGACGAACATAAGTCAGTTGCATTTCTGTGTAATTACAGCAGTATAAAATACTAGAGAACTGATTTAGTGAACAATGTGAATAAACTACTACAAACTAGCACTGTGATAAATTTTAACACATAGAGATAAATGGAGGAATATACCATAATTGGGAATATGGAAATTCATTGTTGAGAAAATGTTAGTTCTCCTCTTATCTATAAGTTCCATACAATTCCAATTAAAAGCATCCGAATTTGTTTTGTAGAAACTTACAGGTTCATTCTAAAATTTATGTGAGAATGCAAAAGATCTAGAGAAGCTGAACAGGTGTCAAAAGAATAACAATGTTGGAGAAACTTTCCTACTCTATTTAAAAACTATATAGCTATAGTATTTAACAGAATTTTGTTTTGGCTTAAGGATAGATTGATGCCAAGAAAAAAGAGAGGATCTAGAAATAATATATTCACATATATATTTTTTCAATAGATGTTTCAGCAAAGAGGTCAAAGTGATTAAATGAAGAAATATTCTTTACAAATTGTGCTAGAATAACTGGATGATCCCATGAGAAAATAGTGCATCTTGAGTTCTGTCTCACACTAAACAGTCAATAAATGTTGATGGATCATAGACCTAAATTTAAAAGCCGAAACTACAAAGCTTTTAGAAAAAAATCAGAAGAAACCATTTTTCAACATTATGGAAAGAAAACATTTTTAAAAGAAGAAACAAAAGGCAATAAATAAGAAAACATTGAAAACTGTGTTTCATATAAATTAAAAAGTTCTACTCATCAAGAGACACTTACCAATGAAAGAGCATTACACAGGAAAATATACACACATATCTGATGCAGGACTTGGATCTGGAATTCGTGTAAAGTACCCCCATAATTCACTGATAAGAAAGACAAATAAATAAAAATGATGAAAACATGTGAAGAGAAACTTCACGGTGGAAGGTGCATGAATTATCAACAAAGACAGAAACATTTTTGACATCGTTAACTATCAGGAGAATATAAATTAAATCAAAGGAAGCTGAGTGCAGTCATATTGGGTGCAGGGCGCTGAGGCAGGAGAATCTAGAGTTCACGTCGGCTTGGGCTGTACAATAAGAGCCTGTCTTGAAAAGCTCAAATAAAATAAAATTAAAACAAATAAAACAAAAACCTGCAGAAATATAATTTTATACCCACTGGAACTGTAAATAAAAGGGTTCACATCATCATTTGCCATAATACCTGCCAGAACAATTATTGTATATTGCTGGGAAGAATATCAAATGGCACGATCACTTTGAAAAACTGTTTTGTATTTTCTAGTGTATCAAAATCTGTACCTATGCTGTGACCTGCTAGTGCCAGTGTTAGGTATTTACCTAAGGGAAATAAAACATATTTTCACAAAATCTGCACACAAACATTTACAGCAGCTTTATTCATAATAGCCCCAAGGTGTATACAAAGCAAATGTCCTCTGGCAGATAGGACACACAGTGGACAGGACACACAAATTTTGGCAGTTTTTAACAATAGAATACTATTAGACCATGAAGAGGACCAAACAATAGGTTCGGACAAAGACATGGACTAATCTCTAAACTTCTTGCCAAGAGAAAGAAGCCAGACACAAGGAGGACACGAGGTCCAATTCCCTTCATATGAAGGGAAAGACGAGAAGGGAAGGGCACAAAGGAGCTTTTCCGGATTGCCGGCAAAGTTCTAGCAGTTGGGCCTGTGCCTGCTGTGCAGCCTACACCCATTTAAACTCAAAGTGTTCCACCCAGACTCCGTGAATTTCACCTTTTGTTAATTTTAGCTCAGTCAACAAGAAGTACTGGCAATGTCTGGACCCTTTGCTTTTCTGAGCGCTGCAGCTGCATCTTTCTCTTAGTGGTGGCTTGGTCTTCACTGCTTGCTTATTTGAAATTCAGCGCAGCAAGCTCAGGGATCAATCGGTAATAAAGCCACTTCTCATAGTATTTCTTGCCCTCTATTTTCCACCCAAGTCCATCAGAGGTAACAGAGATTTCAAAGCACACACACTATGTAGGTAGTGTCCTCCAAGTACAGAGCAGCTACAACACAGTTCGTGTCTTTAATTATTCTTTTTCTTTGCAATATTTGTCTGTTTCATATACTAAAAGAACATCTCATCTCTGCTCCCTATTCGACATTTTTTATGAATTTTATGGAAAGGTTAGCATCAAGTTAAAGTTCTATTTAAACGTCTTATCCTTACAACTTCTAAATATCCTGCCTTTAAGGCAGAATTTCTGCGAATAATTCTTTCTTCTTATTTATGATGTTTGAGGTACATTGTCAGGGCATGTTCACTGCTCATATGCTTCTAACCCCTACCATGGAATGAAGATTGCAAGTACACTTAAATTAATTAAAATCCATTGTCAAAGGATCAGTAGTGAAATCCTAAATCTAAAACTGCTGTTTTTAATTGCTCCACTCACACTGAGTTTGTAATGAGAGGGTGGTTAGGGGGTGGATGGGAGGGCTTGTTTTGAAAACATCACTTCACAGTGTCTATCTTATTATTTCTTTGCAAAGGGCAAACATTTTGCCCACGAGGTTCCTAAGCCACATTTTTTTTTTTTTGGTCCAAGACAGCAACTTAGCCCTCCCCTTCAAAGAGAACCAAACATATGGCTGTTCGCATATGTTATGGTTTGATGACAGAAGGGACGTGTTGTTCTCGAGGTCACCAGGCTGTTTTCAGCCCTGGGACACTGTCACACAGCAGAAGGGTTGCGCTGATGCATGAACTTCATCCATTCATGAAAATACTTTAAAATATCTCCATTTCAAGTTTTCTTGCTTTTGTCAGACTTGTCTTCGTTTTCTTGACACTAACTAAAGGATCCTTTGAGATACGCTCATTTCCTTTTTCATCTATTTGTAAGAGTGATGTAAGGCATCTTTCTTAATGAAAATGTTAAAATTCAGTTTAAACTTAAATCAAGAAGTGGCATAATATCTTTAAGTAAAATCAGAAATCACCAAATTCTTCATTTTTCAACCCTATCTATGGTTCATGAAAATATACTAAACATTCTTGATATATAATAAGATATTTGTGTACAAATTCAGGCTTTGGAGAATGCATATGCATATGTGCATAATATGTATTCACACTGAGATATAGTTTACATATAGTATATTTTGAGGAAGTAGACTTATAGAGTTGTTATATTTACATCGTGATTATGTAGTCTAACAAAAATACACATGGACATTCTTATTTCAGAATACTCCGCATTTCCCTTTCAGATTTGAGGAATAAAAAGTGTGGGAATATTGCTTTTAATTCTCAACAAAATTGAAAAGAGCCAATGAAAACCTTAGTTTGGTCCCTTCAAAAATATGCCTAGCAATAACATAAGCCCTAAGTGGCTTGGCAGACTTTCTCAGAATTGTTGCAAAACTGGTCTTTGTAGAACCAAGGAAATTTATCAAATATCTACCCCAGGACCCAGTGCACAAGGCACTACTGAGCCTCGAGGGATTTACTCAGAGGCTCAGGATTTTTTAATCCTTAAATCTCCTGCCTTTTGAATGGATCTTGCTGGTCAATTAAGCTAGTTTTGTGCATAGATTGGAATCAACCCCAGGCTGAACATGCCACTGTGGCCAATGGCAAAGCCCGGAAGGGAAAGCACAGAAGGCTGCTGTCACTGTCTCAGAAATGCCACCTCTGTAGTGTGTCACTGATAAGAATGCATGGGACAGGCAGGAAGAGAGGAAGAAAGGCTGAGGGAGGGAGGGAGTTGGGGAAAGGGACCAAGAAAGAAAGGAGAGAGGAAAGAATGTAAAAGCAAAAGAAGAACACAGGAAAGGTGCAGGACTATAGTAGAAGGAGGGGCCAGCGTGAGGGAAGCAAAGTCAATGCTGGGGGGTGAAAGGAGGGGAAGAGCTGACAGAAAATTGGGAAGGGAGGAATGTGAGCGGGCCACAAAGGAGAGAAATAAGCCTGAGAGAGATGGAGAGACAAGGATAGACTTAAAGAAGAGCGAGACAGAAAAAGTGCAGGACAGGTGTAGAATGGGACAGACAAAAGGAAGGGAAGAAATGTGGAAGGGAAAGCGAAGTTTGCTCAACTTGATCAGGTAGTAGTCAGCTGAGTCAGTGCCCAGGCAACACCCTGGAGCAGGGCCGCAGGCCAACACGGTCAATCTCAAAGTGCAGATCCCAGTCTCAAAGTGCAGTTTAGGAAGCTGGAGGTCACCTGATCTCAGTACAGTGGCAGTAGCCCTTTCGCTGCCTCGACGACAAACAAGAGCCATTATCTTTTTCTGCTCGCATTCAGGCTCAGGTTTCTGGAAGGAGTGTGTATACATAATGGAAAATACTGCATTAAAGCAGGCAAGGCTCTAGTGGGAAATAGAAAATGTGACCCTAACACAAAAGTGCCCACATCAGATCTCACTACATTTACAAGGTCAGGGGTGGGTTTTACTAATGACAGAACTCCCGTTGGTAAACAGAGGGAGAGATCCTGCCCCAAGGGATATGAGACTACTCTTCAACACCCAATGACAATGGCTGGCTCTGGGATCAGACTCTTTGCCAGGCTTTCTACCGGAAGTTTATGTCCATTTCAGTTAGAATGATCAGGTTCAGCAACATATATACAGATGGCCAGTTCGTTTTGAATTTCAGGGAAACTGTGAATAAGGTATTAGTAGAAGAAATCCTTCTTATGGCTCTGCACATTTCATGCAGGGATAGAAGGGAGAAAGCGACCATTCTGAAAAGGGAGATACAATGGGAAGGACAGACTCAGAGAAAAAGAAACAAAGAGATAAATGTAATCTTTGCAATACATTCTCTCATCCTCTTTTTTTCTTGTACTGGGGATTGGATACAGAGTTTTCATATTGAGCAACATTAACCCCAGCCCCCTCTTTAAAACGTTTTATTTCGATGCAGGATCTTGTCAAATCCCTAAATTTCCCAGGCTAGTCTTAGATTTTAGATCCTCCTGCTTCAACCTCCTAGAGTGCTGGGATTATAAGTATGCAACATGCTCATCTGCTTATCCATTATTTTATATCTACTGGTTAGTAAGATTCACTTGAACAGTACAGGGATTTTCTGATAAAGGCATAATATTCCCTAACTTCTTGTTGTATGTGCAAAAAATTTTTTTGAGACAGTTTCACTATACAGTTCAGATTGGGCTTGAATTCACTTTGTAGCCCAGGCTGGCCTCAAATTCACAGTGATCCTCCTCCCTCAGCCTCACGAATGCTGGGATTTCAGATGTATGCTCCCATGCCTCACTGTGCATAGATTTTAATTAATTATTTTTGCTTTTTTTTTTTTTTTCTTTGGCAGTACTGGGGATCAAACTCAGGACCTTGAGCTTGCCAGGCAAGCACTTATTCCACTGAGCTATATCCCCAGCCCTATTTTTGCTTTTTCATTCTATCACCTTCCCTGATTCAAGGGATATTTTGGCAAGACACAGAGCAATGCATTGACTTCTTGGAAGAGCAGAAAACCTGATGTGTGCTGAGAAAGGTGTCAACTGATTGGATAAATCATTGTTGAAGATCCAGAGAGCAGAAATAAAATGGAGGAGGGGCAGTTGAGAAAGTAGAATTGCACAATTCGATATATCCTGTCCCTGTGTATGGGAGGTATGGCTCTCGTGTCTCTGCAAATCTAAGGGCTTTATATTATTAACTTTGTATAAGAGTGGGAAATAGGAACTGAGAAGTTACCTTTAAGATTCCATCTAACTTGAAGATGTTTCTGGGATTGATTTTCAAAATAAGACCCTGTCCATTCTGTGTGTGTGTGTGTGTGTGTGTGTGTGTGTGTGTGTGTGTGTGAGACACTCATGATTGAACCCACAGCCTTCACATTCAGCTACATCCCCAGTCCCTTCTTTATTTGGAGATAGGGTTTTTCTTAGTCATTAAATTGTCCAGGCTGGGATGAAACTTTAGATCCTTCTGCCTCAGCCTCCAGGGTGGTGGGATTGCAGGTGTTGCCACCACACCTGGTTCCTTGTGCACTCGTAAGTAAAACTATCATGAAGTCACATCATCCTGTAAAAGATTAAATATCTGCACTCTAAAGGCATTTGCATAGGAAGCTTGGGAGTGATAGAAATGATTAAGCTAAAATTTCATACTTTCCATAAAATATTCTCATAACATGGCACTATGGAATGAATCAACCAACTCTTGGGGAAATGCCAGGGGGTGGAGTAGAACGTGGAGGTTACAAATGAAAGAATCAAATTATAGAAATGTAGCAATGGAGGAGTGAAAATAGAAGATAAAGAAGACTAGGAAAATAACTGGGCACAGAGCATTATGACACCATAGGAAAACAGAAAACCAATTCGAATGGAAGGGGACATTGTTTAACTTGGTGTGCAAAGCATGTCCCCTCTACTCACCCAAATGTCAACTTTCTTTGCTGAGCATGTAGCCACAATGGTTCAGAACTCACAAAAGAATTAGCTGGAGGTTAGTCCCTAGAGACAGGCTGCATCTGTTTTGAATACTTTCAGCACCCGCTGTGTGGGCACTGACCTCCTGTCAGAGAGGAATCCAAACTACAGCACAAGATGATGTATTGATCTAGAAAATGTTTATACAAATGCTTACATACTTGAAAATAAATCTGTGGTGCTTTTTAGACAGAAGTTTTAAATGTTCTAGAATCACACCACCATCACAATTTTCTTCTTTTGCTTTTTGAGAACTGGGATGCAATATGGTTTGTAGAGGAGAGACAGATTGAGAAAATCCAATACATGGACAACCTCTACTTTACATTGACCAGGTGCTTCACACTTTATTAGGGTCAGCAGGATGTTCACTTAGAATCCTCTCAACATGTTAGGGGCCAGGAATTATTGATGGCGTTTTCGAAACAAGGAAACAGTAACTCAGGGAGGAAAAACTCAGCCAGGGACCAATATCGTTGATTCCAATTTCAAATGCTGTATTGTTATCACCCCATGCCACTAGAGATACTTTCTACGATGTCATGTGACTTATAGAAAATAAATTGATCTGCATCATCTGAAGTTGTCAGTAGAAACTTTACAGAGGTTATTAATGAAAGAGGGTCAGGATTCTTTTTCCTTTAAACTATAAAATGGATTCAATAACATTTTCTTTAGAGGGTTGTTGCTAAGATTAAATAATTTCATTAAGTTCTTAGTATAGACAATGCCCCACATACATTTAATGTTTCTAGTTATTATTTCAAGCTATGGATTTTGACTCTTTTCTTCAATGTTGACTTGCACATTAGCTTAGGACTTTGCTTGGTGGTTTTTATTTTGTAGTCTTGCTCAAAGAAAATCAGACATTTTGAAAGGAGTGGGGCTGAGGGTGTGGCTCAGTGGTAGAGTTCTTGCCTTGTGTGCACAAAGTCCTGGATTCAATCCCAAGAACCATAAGAAAAATAAATGAATGAATAAATGAAAAGAGAGATTAAGAATTTTACTGAAAATAATTTATTGTGACGATTAGTTAAAGAAGTTCACATTAATGAGAAGTAGTCAAATGGATCAGAAATCAAACATGAGATATGGAACCAAACATCTAACAACTGCCAAAACTTGGCACAAAAAAGAAAAATGATCATTGTGATTCTGTAAAGAAAGATCTGTGCTTTGTCAATATTGATTTTTCTTAAATGCCTCCCAATTTCTAAAGTCCAGGAATTAACCTTGGACAATTAAAGCTAGGACTTTACTGTTCGGGTATTAGAAGATGAAAGATTTCATGACACTATTATTTAATTTCATGAGAAAAGAGAGACTTTGGAAATAAATTAAGACTACCAGTTTCAACACTGACAGGGTCAGAGCAAGGAGGAATTCTGAAAATGTTTTAAGATCATGAGAGGCCTCCACACAGGGGATCTGTGCGCAGACAGGAAGTGCAGATCAAGACGGTAGCCTTGGGCTCTCAGTTGAACCTTGAATTAATGTAAGTGATAACAATGAAGTGAGGACATGCTTTCTTTTCATTTCTTTTCTTCAATACATTCTTTTCTCCTCTGGTTAAAAAAAAGATGTCAGTTTTTGAAAACAATTTTTGTTCACTTTATATGTATTAAGAACCTGGAGGAGAAAGGCAGTTGTTCAAACCTGTGCAATGAGAGAAGGAAAAACATAACTTCACGATTTGCTAAGCCTGTAGTAGGAACACCACAAATAAAAACAAGCAGAAGACTAGTTCCATAATGGAGGTTGCAAGACAGTCTAAATGCAGCAACTTATAAAATGAATCATGTAAAATCGTGTCTCTCAAAGAAATAATATTTTAAAAAGAAAGTAATAATGGGCTCTAATTTAGGAGACATAGATTATTTGTCACGCTAGGAAAATTATTTTCTGAATAAATGATACTCAAGGTTACAATTGGATGCCATGTCTGGAGGAATTGCTGGCTAAATCTACCCATATTTAAGGGAATAAAAACAACATTGTGTTTCTATAAAGCAGTAGGACCAAAAAAAAAAAAAAAAAAAAAAAGAAGAAGAAAACAGTGAAATACTTTAAAAGAGGATTTTGATATTGGTTCTTCAACCTTCCAGCTCAGTTTCTCTTTCTCCTTTTCTGTTTAGGTTGCTACCATAGCACTTCTCTCTATGGCTCAACACCCTCATATACTCTTTCAGCTGATCCTTACTAATTCCTTACTAATCGCTGATCTCTCATGAGAGATTCTGAAAGTCCAGCACTTAAAAGCATAACAACTGAGATAGGATGACTGTGTTTAACCTCCTCTTTTCCACAATTGCAAACCAGGGACTATACATTGTATTCAAGATGGTGCCAAGAAGGGAGTACCATGGAGAAAAGGGAGTTTAAGGATAAAAAGATCAACAAAAGAATATCAATGAAAAAGTAGTACTTTTTAAAAGTCCCTTTTCTACATATTTGCATCATTGAGCTGCCAAACATAAAATGCTTACTTTGGAAGATAGAATTTAGCCCTTTTAACAACCAATCAAATGAAATCTATTTTTCTCAAATACAAAAAAGAGGTAAAGAGATGTTGTTTTTGGTTTGAATATCCAGAGGGCTACATTATTGTCGACTTCTTCATATCTTCAAATAATTACAAATTATGTTCAGCAGAAAATTTAAACTCATTTTTTTCACAAGTCTGTGAGATTTTCATGCCCTTATCCTAACATAAATGGCCCTTTCGCATTACAAGTCTCTAGTCATTGGAACAATTGGTTGTTTATGACTGTCTCCGTGACTAGTAGGTTAACTCCAACCTATCAAATGAACTAAAATTGAGTGTGTTTGAGTGTTTGGCCCACAGATAAACTCATTGGGGCCATTCAAAAAATGAGATAGACTTAACTTTTCTGATCTTTCAAGATTATATTCAGGGAAAAGATTATGCAACAGTTTATTAGAACCAAGCCAAAACTATTCATCCCAAAAGCCTTTCTTTAAACAATATATGGTCTTTGCATTTTGCTAAATTTTGTTAGTTGGAATTAAAAGCTTATTAAAAGCAAGTCTTCTCTGCAAACTGACATATTCAATTACAGTCATCTGTTCTAGAAAACAGACTATGTCTAGACAGAAGAATACCACTGCGGCTTAGAAGGAACATAATGCATCACAGAGGCTGATTCTTGGGCAGGGTGACTGTTTAGGTGATCTGCACTAGGAACACCATGTGATAAAGTCTTCTGCAGCTCCCCGAATGTGTGTATGAACAATCTCAATGGCCATAGCTGTAAACAAAGTGAGATTGAATCACAGCAATGAGGTGGTGATGGAAACAAAACACATAAGCCAAAGATAAATATGAAACAGCAGCATTAAAAATGCAAAATAAAAGCAAACAAACAAAACCAGATTAATATAAATGAAAACCAAGAGTCCATGGTTTGCGGGAAAAAGAATTCAAGCCTTTGTTCCATGTTCCAAGGAGCTGTTTAGGGCAAGGGGTGTGGAGTTACTTATTCTCATGTATACGTAGCAAGAACAAGCAGTTGGCTGGCTGGCTGTGAGAAATGAAGCATCTGTCCCAAGAAACTTGCTCCCCTAGAACCATACTGAGTGTGTACCATCTGAAAACCAAGAGCCTAGAGGGACTGGCTGGTGCTGATAGGAACTTGTAAGAAAGCAGTCTCCATGTCTGCAAATGTTGAGGCTTAAATGCATGTCTAGCACTTCAGCAAGTTACAGCACAGTAGACATGCCTGATCTTACGAAGAATCTCAGTTGAAATTAACTTCACCAAAGATGAGTCTGTACATACTATAAATTGCATGTATTTTACCAGACCATTGCCAATATGTGAGAAAAGGATTGTCCTACCCCAACCTGCTCCCTGGAATCGGCCATCATTTTGAGAGACCAAAAATGCAATCATTGTCAATTTCCTGGTTTCCATGCCTTAGAAATCTGAGAAGGCAGGGGTTCATTTCTTAGTAAATTTGCCCCCTAGGTTGGAGAAAGAAGACATAAATGAAAGGAGAGGCCAGAGAGCATGGTGGTTGCTAAGAAACATGCAACTGAACACAGGCTGCCGCTTACTTGTGGCCAGAGAGGGGGTGAGCCGTGATAATATCGGTCATGATACCTCTGTCTCCCAGCCCAGCGGGAGCCACTGCTGCGAGGAAAATGAAAAGAAAGGCAATCTTGTTAGGACAAACATCAGAAGACCTAGAAAGGGCAAGGGAAGTCTGAGGCTCTTTCCACACTGAACAGGCGCTACAGGCCCCCGGGGCAAAGGCAAACTTTGGGTTATTTTCTGCTAGTAAGGTGGATGGGGTTGGAAAGGATTCATACTCTGCTACTTGTTCAGAATAGTCCTCAGCTTGTGTTCAAAAGACCTAAGTCCTATGATTTCATTTATAGAGCTCAATGAGACAACATCTGTTCTTGGTTTAATCAACCCCATCAAAACGAGAAAGGGACTTTAGTTCTAACCACCTGAGTTAACTGGCTCCCAGATAGCAATAAAACAGACATATTATACTCCTGGCACTACCAACATTGCCCAGAAATCTAAAGTGCAAGCTCTGAGGGATGCCTAACCTGGGTTCAAGTCCTGATCCTTCTACCTGCTGACCTTGGAGAAGCTATACACTCTCCTTAAGCCTTGGAGCACTCACTGTGTTTTACAGGGGCAGAATAGTATAACTTCCATGCATGCTTCCTTTCAAAGCAGTATTGCTTTCCTCTTTTTGTTAGTACCACCCACTCCCTCTTTTATGTGTGTGTGCACCACTGGGGACTGAAACAAGGGCCTTTGCACTGAGCTACATCCCCATCCCTTTTATTTTATTTTATTTTTTATTTTGAGACAGGATCTTGCTAAGTCACTAAATTGCCCAGGCTGGGCTCGAACTTGTGATCCTTCTACATCAACCTCCCAGAGTGCTGGCATTACATGTGTGTTCAACTATGCCAGGTTCCTCTCTTATTTTGGAGAAAATCCTAGCCAACATATGGTGCTAGAGGGTACCTTTGAGCAGGACCTCAGTACTCCCGACGTCTACCATAATTGAGCTACAATAATTTGCCCACTGGGTGGGCAATAATTCAGACCGCACTAGTCAGAATCTGCCGACTGAAGTTTAAAAAGTTAGGTTAGAGTGAGGGTTCATATGTGACTAGGGCAAGTAATTTCTTTTCAGTGGCAAAGCTGGCACAGCTATTGTCAACCCTACTTTCAGTCACAGGGTTTATAAAACTGATCTATAGAAGAAAAAAATGACACTGGCAAATAAGGATATGTACAAATGGGACAAAGATACTCCAAAGTCATTTAAAAACTGACTCCAGTTCCTGAGTTCCCTGGGCCCATCCCGGTTCCCACCTTCTAAAGATCTTAATGACAAGTATATGAGAAAATGTATACAAAGCATTTAGCGCAGAGCACAGTGCAGAGGATGTAATGAAATATTTATATTATCACTGTGTTGAGGGAGGAATCATTCTTCCATTCTCATGTTTGGATGAAGAAGTTCTTGCAAGAGCTGCTTCTCACCACATTTGTCAACTGATGCCCATGGAAGATGACACATTGAGAATGGGGAACATGGAGACACAATGTGACTGCAGAGGGCGATCCATGATCTGCTGCTGAGTGGCACTATTGACCATCAGGGGTTAGCAGCATCATATGATTTGACTCACTGAAGCAAGTTTCACACTTGGTAGCAAAGAATCCTTAATTTTCAACAAGATAAATACAAAGAGCAAAAATAAAAGTGCTGGACAGAAGAAGCATTACAATGGCTCAGTCCTGGCCCTGGTTTTGCCACTTGTAAGTTCAAGGCAAGTGCATCACTTTGGTAATGGGTAGAAACTGAGTTTGCACTGTGTGGAATGAGAAGTTCTCAACTGTTGACATGCATTAATCCTAGAGAGCTGAAGAATACATGGAGGAATTGCTCATATTTTCTTAGAGTGGCAGAGAAGAATCAGTGCTATAATTGAGACATTTTTACACATATAGAGGAAAGGGTTAGACTAAGACAGCCTAACAATTACTGTATGGAGTATCTTCTGTGTGCTCATACTGAATTTACACTGTTCTTGTAATATTCATTGTAATAAACTGAGAAATGAGGACTAGGCAAGCAGTGAAATTCCAGAAGGTGAAATGGTTTACGTCTGGGATGAAGCCAGAGAAGGCGTACTACACAGATAATATTCCATCTGAGCTTTCACATCCACCTGGCAGAGAGGAGGATAGCGGCATTCCTGAGCAGAGGGAAATTTACTCAGGGAGTCAGGGTGGTGGGAGAGTACAGGACATTCTTGGGAAGAGCCCAAGAAGCAGAGCATGTACTTAGCATGTGTGTGGCCCTGGTTTCCATCTCACAGACAAACTATTTACTCAGGTCTTTTTTTTTTTTTTTTTGTGGTACTGGGGATCGAACTCA